>BSEG01000010.1:605000-847500 GCA_036245055.1 Diospyros kaki
TCCATTAACAAAGCAACCAGGGTACGTTGTAACAGTGTTAAAAGGTCCTTTTACGAGATCCCTTATGTATGAATTGGTCACATTGTTCGTAGGATTGCGAGCCTATTAAATAAGACAGATATATAAGAAATAATTATATAAGAAATTGAGTGAAATTAATATTTTAATTAATCAACTTACATAATTATTGAACCAAGAAGGGAATTCCTTATTTGTTAATTGTTCAATGATGTGGTCGCCAATGCCGAGATTACGTTGCCTTAGCTCAGCATCGTAAATTCTTGAAAAATTAAAAAGAAAAATGAAAATAACTACATTAGACTATTCAATTTAAATATAATTTAGAAATTAACAACAATTAATTAGCAAAATCTTACTACAGATACGGTTCAACTTCTGGATAATTCATCAAAATATATCTGTGTGCAACATCATATTCTTCACCGAATAACATTCGTGACTTTTTACATCCAAATGGTCGACAAGGATGCTTGAAAATTGATAACTTCCCCTCCTGGTCATCCCTTTCATTTACAACACTAGCATCGTTGCGCGGCACTCGTGTATACCTTGTAACAACATGGTCCTCAAAGTAATGAGAACACAACAATGACGCTTCTTCCACAACGTATGAATTAGAAATAGAGCCTTCCACTCGAGCTTTATTTCTAACTGTTTTCTTCAACTTTCCAAGGTATCTATATAAAATGTATATAGTAATTAGATAAGTGAACTACAAAATAAATATGTTTTTTATAAAATAGAAAAAAAAAATTATCAATCTAATAAATAGTACCTTTCAAACGGATACATCCATCGATATTGAACTGGACTTGCTATCCTTGCTTCATAAGCCAAATGGACTGGAAGATGCTCCATAGAGTCAAAGAAACTTGAAGGGAATATGAGCTCCAACTTACACAAAGTGATGGGGATGTCGTTCTCTAATTTCATCATATGCTCACTTTTAATAGTGGTTGATGTTAAATCTTTGAAGAAAAGACTCAACTCAGTCAATGCCTCCCATACTTTTTGCGGTAGTAATTCTCGAAATGCAACGGGCACCAACCTTTGCATGAACACATGACAATCGTGACTTTTCATCCCAAATAACTTAAGTTTCTTTGTGTCAACACATCTAGCCATGTTCGACACATACCCATCAAGAAATTTTAGATTTTTTACCCACGCACACAGGACAACTTTTTCTTTCTTGTTCAGAGTAAAAGTTGATTGAGTAATGCGGCGACAATATTGATTCAACTCTTCTCTCGACTTCACCGTGTCCTTAGTTTTGCCCGGTACATTCATCACTGTATTGAACACATTTTCGAACACGTTTTTCTCTATATGCATAACATCCAAGTTGTGTCGAATAAGTTGAGTTTTCCAATAAGGCAAATCCCAAAAAATGCTCTTACTCTTCCAACCACTACCATGACTGTTATTCGCATTAGTCTGTGCAGCATTGGGTTGTGTCGCCTTCACTAAACCCAACTCGTCCAAGGAAGCAAGTATCTCAGGTCCAGACAGTACAGGAGGTGGTGTTTTTTTTACCAAAGTATTTTTGTGAAATCCATACCTATTCCGTCGATACGGATGATCTCAATGCAAGAATTTTCTATGGTTATCAAACCATGAAATCTTTCAACTCTTTGACAAGTAAAATGCATCCGAGTGAATCGTGCAATAAGGACATGCCAGCTTTCCTGCTGTGCTATACCCCGAGAGCATTGAATATGCAGGAAAATCACTAATGGTCCACATCAAAGCCGCTCTCAGTTGGAAATTTTGTTTCAATGAGATATCATATGCATGCACACCAACATCCCACAAATGTTTCAACTCTGCAATAAGGGGTTGTAAGAAAACATCAAGTTTTGCCTTAGGATTCTCTGGTCCTGGCACTAGCACCGTTAAGAACATTGTTGTATCCTTCATACACATCCAGGGTGGTAAATTATACACGGTGACAATGACAGGCCAACAAGAATATTGCTTCCCAGATTGACCAAGCGGCTGAAACCCATCAGTATAAAGACCAAGTCTGACATTCCTTTTCTCGGTAGCAAATTCCCTATGAGTTTGGTTAAAATGAATCCACGCAGGGGAATCCGACGGATGACGCATGACGCCATCTTCGACCACATGATCTACGTGCCACCTCATTTCTGCTGCTGTTGAATTGGATGCATACAATCTCAAAAGCCGAGGAGTTAAAGAAAAATAATGCATCTTCTTATAAGGAACACCAGTTTTTTGTCGTTTGCTACTGTCATCTTGATCAACTTGCTTGTACCGATTCTCATGACAAAACTTGCAGACTGTTAAATCACAGTCATCACCCCAAAAAATCATACAGTTATTTCTACAACAATCAATTTTCTCAACAGGAAGGCCCAACCCTCGAACCAGTTTTTTAGTACTGTAAAAATTATCAATCACCGTATTAGGTTCAGGAAGAACCTCCTTAAGTAATTCACAAAGTTGATTAAATCCCCTCTCAGATAGATGGTGTTCTGACTTAAAGCTAAGCAATCTAGAAACAAGCGACAACTGCGTATGTTTTCGACAACCAGGATATAACTCTTTTTTTGCAGCACTAAGCATGTCATAGAATGCTTGAGCTTCCGGATTTGGAGGTTCCTCTTCCATATTCGGATTGAAATCAGGCCCGGCAGCATCCATTACCATAGTCTCAAATAAGTTGCTTGGCTCTACTTCAAGCGTTGATGCTGAGTAAGACATATCGACCGAATCTACCGTAGCAATAACTTCCCCATGAAGTGTCCACTCATAATACCCCGGTACGAAACCTTTGGTGAGCAAGTGACTTGTCACGGTATCCTGGTCACGAAAAGCCGTGTTCCTACACTTTGGTTGATTACAAGGACATTTAATCTTATTCCCATCCATCCACTCTGGTTGACTCTTAGCAAAATTAACAAACTTCTCAACACCCTTGATAAATTCTGTAGAAACATAACTATCTGAGTTACGCCTGATATACATCCACTGACGATCTGATCTCATTTTTTTCCTGTACCATTAAATAATAAAAAATTACTAAATTATAATTATAATATTTTTTTATTTGAGTTGTTTTAATATTATTCCACTAAACTACTCCTTATAACTCCTCCTTAAAATTTGAAGGTTATGACCTATCCCATCCGGAAATGAATCGTGATATGACCACTAGCGGACGCATTTACTCACGATACAAAATTTCGGCAGCATCTCAGCGCAGTTCTCCAGATGCACGATAAAGATTATGTGTTGATTCATACAAGTTAAACTCAATTTGAGTTAATTGCATGAATCAAAACATATTCCTATCTGCAACCAGAGAACAACAAGAAATGTTACTGAATTTTCGTACCATACATGAGTAAATTAATGCGTATTCGCTGGGCACACAACACGACACCAAATTTCCAGACTGTCCAACTGGACAATTCAGTGATCTCCTCGCTCCATCGAGGAAGTCACCGAACGGGAATCTAAGGTTAAGTTCCAACCAATTTAATTAAACACCTAAAAAATATTTAATTAATTATATTTTTTATTTAATATAATTTTTAGAGAAAATTCGACAAAGTCTCCCCTATAAATGGACTACACCCTATGTAAGAAAAAAAAAACACAAAAATTTAACACTTCAATACATGCAACATCATCAATTCTCAACACATCATACACTTCATAATCATCAAATAAAATAAATAAATTCGATAAACAAGAACTAAACAAGCTTTAACTGAAGCTTAAATGTCAACAAGGGAAAATAAAATAATATATTGCCTTGCCTTATCCCACTGTATGATAATAATATATTATTTTAGAAAAAAATCAATAGATTTTATGATCAGATAAACAAGGGAAAATAAAATACCCTTTATAAATGCAAGAACTTAGAATTATTTGTTAGCTAGCAAGGAACATGCATAAGAGTAATGAGTAAAAAAGACATTATATATAGTGGGGTGATTGGACTAAGGTAGGTGTGGAAAAGGGAAAAACCCAACTGTTTTCTAAACTTGTTCTCGTGACCAAAAAAATGAAAGTAACGCCATTTACCTACGTACATACATTATTATGTGGGCACTGTCCTATGTTCCAATAACGGATTGCTTTGGTATTATTAATTTTAAGTTGAATTATTATCGTTAATTTTAACTAAAATTATTATAAAATTTGTATGTATTATATCAATTTGTAACTTCAACATGTCTAAACTAAATACATGAAATATTATTTGGATACTCATTTGTGATCTACAATGCATGAAAACGCTCATCTTCGAAACATTTCATGTATTGAAACATCGAGAAACACCAAAAAATCATTTTTGGGTTTGTTTTGTAATTACAAAAATATTTTTAGATTATTTTATAATATTAAAAAAATATCAAAAATATATTTACTATTTGAAAACTCATTTGCGTCCATGAAGTTAGGTTATAATTCTGTCTCAAACAAAGTTATGTTTAATTATTTTTTTTAAATTTATTATTTATTTTTAATCAATAAGTTAAAGATTAGAACTTATATTTATGTTTGTTTATTTTATTTTTTATTTACTCATTTCTATTTCTTGTATTTTAAAAAATATTATTTTTTCATTTTTGCAATTGTTTCATAGAAACCATTCTCATACCATCTAGCTTGTGACACTTTAATACATTATATATTAATATAATACAAATACAACACATTAATATATTGATATAAAATATATCAATATTTTATATATTTATATTAATATAATATAAATACAACACATTAATACATTGCAAAACTGTCGCAAGTGAGCATTCAAATATCATTTTCATTAAAAATATAAATAGTAAATTACATTACTAACATATATGTTATTGTCATTATATTTTCATTAAATATAAAAATACAAGTACTTAAAATTAACGATAATAATTCTGTTGTTGTCTTTTAACTGAGATTTTAAAAATGGGCTTCTAAATCCTAATGTATATTTAAATTTTATTTTTTATAATAAAATATTAAAAAATAAATAAATAAATATTTATATCATATCAAAAAATAAAATAAAAAATTTAACAATTTTAGCATCAACAATTAAATATTCAATCACATTCAACAATTTCAGCCACAATTAACATATCTCAACCACAACAATTCCTAAGTGAAGTAGTCAATTAACAATCTTTAAAAAATAACTTAACTTACCTCTAATCTTTTGATTTCTAGAGTATGAAGGGATGTCCACTGGCCACTGACTATCTGCCAAGAACAAGAATACAATACCAATATTGATTGAAACAAAAATATTTTGTCACTAGCATTGAATTTGAACCCGAATAAAATACAACACCAAAGATTGAACCAAACCTCAAAAGACTGATCGAACCAAAGTGTCCCAATGGCGAGCAACCCAGTCACCCAGCGAAAGCAAGGGCGAGAGAGAGGGAGAGGCAGCGAGATGCAACCTCCCCAACTACCAACCGAGAGAGCCGCGAGAGGCGAGGGAGAGGACAAGGCAGCCGGTGGCGAGGGAGAGGAAGAGGCAGCAGGTGAGGGCGAGATAGTAAGCGAGAGTGAGCCAGTGAGTGAGGGAGGGCTAGCCAGTGAGCGAGGGCGAGCTGCGAGAGGCGAGAGCAAGGGCGCGCAAGGCAGCCGGTGAGGTCGAGGGCGATGGCGAGTTGCAAGAGGCGAGAGCGAGGGCGAGCCGGTGAGAGTGAGCAAGGGCGAGGGCGAGGGCGAGCTGCGAGAGGCGAGAGCGAGGGCGAGGGCGAGCTGCGACAGGTGAGAGCGAGGGCGAGCTGGTGAGGTCGAGGGCGAGGGCGAGCTGCGACAGACGAGGGCGAGGGAGACGCAGAAGGGAGAAGAGGATACGCAGAGGCAGGGAGAAGAGGGAAAAAGAGAGAGAGAGGGCGCGGGGCAGGGTTTTATGGGGGGAAGGGAAAGAGGGAAGGGGGGAACCAGGGTTTTACGGGGGGGAGAGAAATTAAGGCGGGAGTAATTTTTTTTTATTAATAATTTATATATAAATTTATATAATATTAAAATTATGATAATTATTAAATAATTTTATTAATAATTTATTATAATCATTTAAAATATCATAATAAAATTATTTAAATAATTGCATTTTAAATTAATATTAATTTAAAAAATACTTATATTATAAATCTAATAATTATAATAAATTAATTTGATATATTATAAATATTACTTTAATAAAAAAATCATAAAAGATAAAAAAAATTCAAAAATTTTGTAACAATATTCTTTATATATTTTGAATGTTGATTAGTCTTTAATTTTTTAAAGAAGAAAATTTTGACTATTTTCTCTTTCATATATAAAGAGTTTCCCTCAATTATCGAATTATCGAATTAATCAAAATTAATTAAAATAAAAAATTCATTAAATTTAAAATTCAACAAATTAATTAAAATTGAATTAAACTAATCAAAAATCAAATTGAATTGAAAAATTAAATTGAATTTAGTTTAATCAAAATAAATATATTCATTGAATTAAATTTCAATTATCGAATTAATAAAAAATTAACAAATTGAATTGAGAAATTAAACTAAACTAACTTGACAGATTAAACCCAATAAACAAAATTAACTAACAATAAAAAACATTAAATATAGACTACATAAACTAAACCGATTCAATAAACCGAACAAACACATAAAAAAATTAATTAAAATTGAATTAATCGATAAACTAAATAAGCTACAAAATCGAACAAGTTGAAAAATTGTGTGATAGGCCAAAAATAACGTCATTTTATTACCATAAAAACATTATTGTCTTAAAATCCAATCGATTCGCCTATTTTTAACTAAAAATATAATCGAAAACAAAAAACTAATTTTTTTAAAAAACATTAATTGAATAGAAGCGAATTTAAAAAAAAAAGTGATAATTTTTATTAATTTGATTATACCGAATTTTAATTAATTTGATTCAATAAAGTAGTAAAAACCAAAAATAAAATTAGAAATTAAAAAATAATATATTTTAAAAACTAACGATATATTGTCATACAAACAAATAGGTTATATCGAATTTTAACAAATACTGCCAAAAGAAAAGAGAGAGATATGGATTAAATCTTGTTCAACATTAATGTTTTATACATAACACTTAAACTTCAAAAATAAAAATTAACCTTCTATAGTTTTTTTATAGTATAACTATTAAGGGAGAAAACCATTATTCCATATTTTAATCTAAAAACTATTTCGAACTTATCTTCATACTTATTTATCCTGCTCATTTTAACAAGCGCTACATAAATATTTTATTATATATTTTATTTTTTATTATTTATTATGAATGACTTAATTATACATTTAATTATTTTATTTTTATATAATTCTTCAAATTATAGAGAATAAGACATTGATAAGATAGCTCATAAACTATTTTCTATATATGTAATCCCTCGATATTGTTTTATTTTTATTTGTATGCACGTGAAATATAATAATTGATGTATTTAGAATTTAGTAATATTATGATTTTTAAATTTAATATATTTATCTAAATTTTATAAATTAATTTTTTTATATTCATCTCATGTTTAAATGTATATATTTAATTAAATATACATTAATATATTTAATTTCTTATAGATTTTAATATTTATAAATTTAAATATTTATAAATTCATTAAATAATAAATAAAAATTAAATTTAGTGACGGATTGAAAGTTCCGTCTCTATTTCAGCAATGGACTCGATCAATCCGTCACTAATTTTTTTTTTATTATTATTATTTCATTCTATATTAAATTTTAATTTGTTATTTCTAAAATTTGCGACGAAAAAACTTTCCGTCTCTATATTTGAAAAGCAAAAAATTTATAATTAAAATTTAATTTTTTAGCAATAAAAATAGTTTTGCCTCACAAAAAGTAGTGACAGAATTTATTATTTTTTTTAATTTAAACTAATATTAATTTTTTTAATTTTGAACTTTAGGGACATAATTTATTTCCATCTCTAATATTTGAGATGGAAGATAAATTTTGTTGCTAAAATTAACGATAGAAAATAAATTCTATCTCTATCTAAAATGTATTTTTATTTTTTTATTATTAAAACTATTATTAAAATAAATTCTCGTCTCTTGAATTTATTTATTTTAATATTTTAATTATATAAAAAATAATATAACTTATAAAAATAATATTAATAATTATTTAATTGATAAAAATAATATATTTTAAATAAAATTTTATTATTAAATCGTTTTTTAAAATTTTACTATAATTATCTAAAATCTGATGATAAAATAATTTAAATTATTGTATTTTAAATTAAAATTTATTTAAAAAATTAATTTGATATATTGAATTATTTATTAATTAATTTTTTTATAAATAAAAATTATATTAAACGAAATGTACATAACATCTATAAATTTTTAGGGTAATTTTCGAGTTTCATAAAAAAATTTAAAAAATAAAAATTCAAAACATTCACCGAACTTAGGATTCTCAATTATAGAATAGAACAATACTAATGACAGAACCCATCTGATCAGCATAGTAAGTTTTAGATTGTTGAATTTCATCTATAATTTAGAGACAAAATTAGAAAGGACAAATAATAAATAGATATATTTATTTTTTTTTATCAACATTAATGTTTTACACATAACACTTATATTAGATAGTGACATATAATATTGTTATCAAGTATAAGACACAATGTCGTCCATATATTGGCCCCGTTTGTTGCAACTTAATTAAATAAATTATAGTTTATAATTTCTTAGATTATAACTTTTAAAACTTAAAATAAGTTGTAAACTTGTTTGTTACAACTTCTCGGAAAGATGTAGAAGCTATAGAAGATAGGGTACCCCAACTTTGAAAAAGCCAACTTCTACTATTTCTAAAAGCTAGTAGAAGCTATAAGTTATAATTATACAAGCTAAAACAAAAATACATTATCACTTTTTTGAAGTTATAAGTTAAAAATTATAGCTTTTAAGCATTATGTTTGGTTTTTAAAATTTTTAGCTTAGAAAAAAATTCTCATATTTATAAAGAGAAAGAGATTAACAAGATAACCCCTAGACTCCTTTCCATATAATGTAATCTCTCAATATTTTTTTATTTTTATGATTTCTAAAATTTAAAATATCTTTTTTAATAATATTATGATTTTTAAATTTTTTATTTATTTTTCAATTATAGTGTTTGTTTACATTTTGCACACAGTTAATAAATATTACAAATAATTAATTATTATACATTTAATTGATATAGTTAGAATTTAGTAATATTATGATTTTAAATATTAATATATTTATTTAAATTTTATAAATTAATCTTTTAATATTCATCTCATCGTTAAATGTATATTTAATTTTTTATAAAATTTAAATATTTATATATTTAAATATTCATTCCAAATTTAAATATTTATAAATTAATTAAATAAAAAAATAAAAAATAAAAATTTAAAATTAATGGCAGCAACGGATTTGGATAATCCGTCGCGGATTTAGAGACGGATTTGAATAATCCGTCTCTAATTCCGCCGTTATATTTTAATAATAAAAAAATTAAATTTAAAAATTTTATTTGAATTATTTAAACTAATATTAAAATTAATTTATTTTAAAATTTTGCGACGAAATATTTTTCCATCGCTAAGAAAAAATTTAATTTTTACTTTTTTTTATTATCCTTAAAATATAATGACGAAAATTTCCTTCCATCGCTAATTTTAGCGACGGAATTATATTTCCGTCGATAAGTTTAATAATAAAAAAATTAAATTTAAAATTTTATTTTAAACTTTTACGACGGAATATTTTTCCGTCGCAACACAAAAATCTAACGACGGAAAATGATTTCCGTCGTTATCTTTAGCGACGGAAGTTTATTTCTGTCGATAAATTTTAATAATAAAAAAATTAAATTTAAAAATTTTATTTTAATTATTTAAATTAATATTAAAATTAATTTTTTATTTTAAAATTTTGCGACAGAATATTTTTCCGTCGCTATATAAAAATTTAAGTTTTATTTTTTTATTATCATTAAAATCTAACGACGGAAATTTCCTTCCATCGCTAATTTTAGCGACGGAAGTATATTTTCGTCGGTATATTTTAATAATAAAAAAATTAAATTTAAAATTTTATTTTAATAATTTAAACTAATATTCAAATTAATTTTTTATTCTAAAATTTTACGACAGAATATTTTTCCGTCGCAATATAAAAATTTAATTTTTATTTTTTTATTATCATTAAAATCTAACGACGGAAATCATTTTCCGTCGTTATTTTTAGCGACAGAAATTTATTTCCGTCGGTAAATTTTGATAATATAAAAATTAAAATAAATATTTTATTTTAATTATGTAAACTAATATCAACATTAATTTTTTTCAAAAAATTTTGCGACGGAATTTATTTTTCGTCGCTATATAAAAGTTTTATTTTTATTTTTTTATTATCATTAAAATATAACGACGAAAAATAATTTCCATCGCTATTTTTAGCGACGGTGTAATAATTCCGTCGATAAAAAAATTAATTTTTTTATTTTTTTGCTACGGAAAAAATTCCATCGCAAAATAGCGATGAAAATTTTCGTTGCTGAAAATTCGTCGCTAAATCCAGAATTTCTTGTAGTGAAATATCATTGACTATTCCCGTAGCAACACTACGTCTACAAGATAAAGGTTCGTATCTCCTCTTTCTCTCTCTTAGCTTCAATATCCTTTTTCTATTTTTTTTATTTTTTAAAAAATCTTTTCTATTTCTTATTTAATGCCAAATGGAGAGTTGTTACTATTTTTGAAACGCGGAGGGTAATTTTTACAATTTTTTCAAATTTCAAGTTGTTCTTTGCAATTTATCCTTTTTCAAAAATAATTTCTCTATAAAAATCATTTATATGAAAAGTAAAAAAGAAATTAAAAAGTTTTCAAATAATAATAATAATAAAAGAAAAAAAAGAAGCTTAATAAATTGGAAGAAAAGTACGAAGAAGCCGGTACGAGTAACCCATGCATGCAAAATTCAGGTACGAGTAACCCATGCATGCTTCATCTTGGCTCTTTTAATGCTCTCCAGTATCTCCACCACTTGTTGCATGGATGGCCTTCTTTTGGGTTCAAGTTGAAGACATTTTAGACTAAGCTGATTGATTTGCCAGGCAACTTTGGCAGGATACATCCCTTTCCAGCGGCTGTCCATAATGCTTTCGAACTTTCTTTTACCAACGAAATATGGTTGGATCCAGTCAGCCAGAATCTTCTGATCACGAGGAGGGTCAACTGCTTTCAAGCCTGTTAGCACCTCAGCCATTACAACACGAGTGCAATTTTGGTCACCCCCACGTCGCTAGCCGCATATAGTTGCCCAGTTTTCACAAACATTAATATATATATTGTATTATTATTGTCGTGAACAGCATTTCCGTGGGCTCAGCTCAAGTGGCTTTTAAGTGCGACAAAACTCTTACGAAGCTTCATTTAAACCAATCAATCCCCACTAGAGAAGCATCAAGCTTCAAAATTAAGGTCCATTACCTGTGACAAAATACTCTGGAGCAACATAGCCAAATGTACCCATAACCAGTGTTGACACATGTGTTTCTTCAGTAGTTGTAGGACCAAATCTTGCCAAGCCAAAATCTGTGATCCTGGCATTGTAGGACTGTCAATCAAGCACACATTAGGCCAATACAACACCTCCTTTCTGCAATTATCATTTTAAGTGATTATATTGGACGGTTAAATATATATTTACATAAATTATTGTACAAATTTAATACACTTTCGTGTTAAAAAAATATGATGAAGAATTCAGTATAAATGTACAAGATCACTAGAAAGGCACGTAAACACACACACACACACACACACACATATATATACAGTTATAATACCAATATTATTTTAAAATTTAGGCCAAAAAAACACACACATATATATGTAGGCATGACATATTATAGGCCAAGAAGGTGTTTTCACTAATCAGAGTAGCCATTTTGTTCTTGAAAGCTTTTAGTTACCTCTCCCCCCCTCCCTCTCTCTTTGTACTGAAAGGAGCATGGGAAAAGGAGCTTTTTAAAGTGGCAGCGTACAGATGGTTAATGGAAATTTAAGAGAATTATGGTATTCAAACATGTAATCACTGTGGATTTCGTTTGCAGATCACCGGTACTAGTTAATTCAATGGGGGAAACTTACAGTGTCAAGCAATATATTTGAGCTCTTGAAATCTCTAAATATTATTTGCGGTTCCAATGAGTGCAAAAATGCCAGTCGTCTTATTGCTCCTCTTAAGATCTTAAGCCATGTCTCCCACGGAAGTAGCTGAAAACTAGGCCTCCCTGCAGAAAGCAACCATACAATGTAAGCCAAACGAGTTTCATTATCAGCAAAAGACAAAACAAGTTCAGCTCTTACTTTCAAAAAGATATTTGTCCAAACTGCCTTTCTGCATGAACTCATAGACAAGAAGTAGCCTTTCACTCTCACGACAATATCCCAATAACTTAACAACGTTGGGATAGGACAGATGACTTAGGATGTTGACCTCATGCTGCACAGATTATGCAAATAAGGAAGCAGAAGGCCTTAAGGAGAATATAAATGAATTAGATAAGTTGAAATAACATTGGCAATCCCAAATATGAGAGGGTAAACACAGAGAATGATGAGCAATGCCTAAAATATACAGGTATCACAAAGCAAAAGAAAGGAAAATACAAAGCATCCACTTCAATTTAATATGCAAAACTAAGATGTTGACCATACAATTGTCCTGTATTTCTTTTTTTTTTTTTTGCAGGTAAGAGCATGGTAGGATTATGGTGTGATATCTTGCTTTTGTTTTACAAGAGCGAGCATGGACGTATGAAAGGACAAACTAAATGGGCTATAAACGCTGTAAATCATCCGCAATAAGAGGTAAGGACTCTGGTGAGAAGATTCTCTCTGGCCATGATGAAATGGAAAACAAAAAAGGTTAACTTAAGACAAAAGATATGCCCCCCCCCCCCCCCCCAACACTTTCAAAAACTCTGTTATTCCTCTCAAGCAAGATGTGCCATATTTTTTTCTTAGAAAAAATAAATAATCCTCCATCAAAGAAGCTAGCATTATTTAAATTACACCTCCACGAGTGTAAAAAAATCAAAGAAGCTAGCATTATTTAAATTACACCAAAAACAAGAAAAAAATATGCTTCAAATATCCTAAGCTACATAGCAGTGAAGGTCACAGCCAAACCATGCTTACTCTTTGGTAAGGGTGCATACAGATTGAGCCAAGTTAATTATACAGCTACAAAAATTTTGGACCCAAAACCATTACACCAATTATGGAACCTACTAAGCCAAGCCAACTTAATTCAGTTTCATTTGGTTTCAATTTGATTGATTCAATTTAGTTTGGTTTGGTTTTTATTTGATGGGTTAGATTTTAGTTCAGTTCTAAACAAATTTTTTTTCTTGTACTTATTTTTTTTTTTTTGTTATCTACTGACAAACAAATATATGAAAAAAAAAAAAAAAAACTAGTGTGATTAATATAAGATATTTAGTGTGGGTGACTAAACATTCAAGTCCAATTAAAAATGTAACATTCATTAGATGCTCTGCAGTTAATTCTTCACTTGGATTAGTTATAAGTATGCATATTTGGCAATAGAAGACGATAATACAAAGTTATTAGGATTTTGATAAAACTGATACCTAGTACATTACAAGTATCAATGCCTAACGAAGAAAAACCAAGAAAAGACACAGAATTGAAAGAACGGTAAAGATTTGCGGACAAATTATTTAGACATTAACTGGTGTTAGTTGTGTCAGAGAACTCGTGAGAGTTTGCCTCAGAAGTTTGAAAAAGTCCATATTTGACTTAGTCTTTGTTTACTGTTTCAGATTCTTCATATTTTTCTATTTTCGGGTAGCAAAAGTAGGGCCAATAAAATCGGATTGTAGTTGAGATTTTTTAGCACTTTCAGATTGGTTGTAAGCCTATAAATAGGCATTCTCATTTATGAAATTTGTTGAGCTCTTCTTCATTTTACTCAAAATTCTCTCTGCAAGTTCTGTTTTTTAATTTAGTTTATATTGCAACAGTGGTATCAGAGCCTGACTTTCTACGGGCTGTGAGATAAAGTTTTTTTGGAGTGCAAACATTGGTGAGGTTGAGTGATTTATTGGTGCGAATATGCCTACCTCCAGCGGTACTTCATCTGTAATTCCAATGTTTAATGGTGAATACTATCACCTTTGGGCTGTCAAGATGAAGTTTTACTTAAAGTCTCAAGGTTTGTGGAATGTTGTGATGTCTGAAGCTGATCCACCACCATTGAGAGAAAATCCTACAATTGCTCAGATGAGAGCACATGAGGAGGAAAAGCTCAAGAAAGACAAAGCCATCACTTGCCTACACTCAGCACTTGCAGATCACATCTTCACCAAAATCATGGACTTGGAAACACCTAAACAAGTATGGGACAAGCTCCAAGGTGAATTTGAGGGCAGTGACAGAGTCAAAGCTGTCAGGCTCCTCACATTGAAGAGAGAATTTGAGTTGATGAAGATGAAAGACAATGAATCTGTCAAAGATTATTCTGGCAGGCTAATGGATGTCGTAAATCAAATGAGGCTTCTTGGTGAGGCATTTACAGATCAAAAGGTGGTAGAAAAGATCATGGTGTCAGTACCTCAAAAGTTTGAAGCCAAGATATCTGCAATTGAAGAATCTTGTGACTTGCAAAGTCTCACGATTATAGAGTTAACCAGCAAGCTTCATGCACAGGAGCAAAGGGTCTCAAT
This sequence comes from Diospyros kaki, assembly GCA_036245055.1. NCBI lineage: Eukaryota > Viridiplantae > Streptophyta > Magnoliopsida > Ericales > Ebenaceae > Diospyros > Diospyros kaki. The sequence goes on from BSEG01000010.1 coordinate 619,826, forward strand.
GAGAAGTGATGAAGCTACCGAAGGTGCTTTTCAAGCAAAGTACAAGGGAAAGAGTTCTGGAAATCTGCAAGGAAAAAAGTTCTTCAAGAACAACAAAGGGAAAGTTGAAGGATCCTCAAGAAAAGGAAATTTTTCGCCTTGCTCTCATTGTAGAAGAACCAATCATGCTGAGAAAGATTGTTGGTACAAAGATAAACCTCTTTTTCACTGTAACTTCTGCAATAAACTTGGCCACAGTGAGAAGTATTGCAGAAACAAGAAAAAACTTCAGCAGCAGACACAACAACATGCAAATGTGACTGAAGAAGACAAAAATGATGATGAGCATTTATTTATGGCATCAACAGCACTCGGTTCTTTTGAACTGAATACTTGGCTCATTGACAGTGGCTGCACCAGTCACATGACCAAATATCTGTCGTTTTTTACCTCCATTGACAAATCAGTTCAACCAAAGATCAAGCTGGGAAATGGTGAAGTTGTGCAGGCCAAAGGAAAAGGGACAATTGCAATCAAAACCAAGAGAGGTACGAAACTTGTCACTAACGTTCTTTACATTCCAGAACTAGATCAAAATCTACTTAGTGTTGCACAAATGGTTAGAAATGGATATGCAGTTTCTTTCAAAGAAAATTTTTGTTTTATCTCTGATGAACATGGAACAGAGATAGCAAAAATTAAAATGAATGGAAATAGTTTTTACATGAAGTTGGATTTAGTTGAAGGACATGTCTTTACTGCCAAGATTGATGAGAGTGTCATTTGGCACAAAAGATTTGGTCATTTCAACTACAAGTCACTGAAGTTCATGCAAGAAGCTGGTATGGTTGAAGACATGCCCAAAATTATAGTTAATGCTCAAATTTGTGAAAGTTGTGAGCTAGGGAAGCAGCATCGACAGTCATTCTCTAAAAATATGACCAAGAGAACTACTCACAAGCTGGAATTAGTTCACTTGGATATTTGTGGACCAATGAGCACAGCCACATTGAGCAACAATGTGTATTTTGCACTATTTATTGATGATTTCAGTAGAATGACTTGGGTTTATTTTTTAAAAACCAAGTCACAAGTGTTGTCTGTGTTCAAAAGCTTCAAACAAATGGCTGAAACTCAAACTGGCCAGAAGATTAAGGTGCTCAGAACTGATAATGGAGGTGAGTATACTTCAAAAGAGTTCAATGTTTTTTGCCAAGAAGATGGAATTGTACACCAGCTAACAGTTCCATATACACCGCAACAAAATGGAGTCTCTGAAAGGAGAAACAGAACTGTGATGGAAATGGCAAGGTGCATGCTATTTGAAAACAAGCTACCAAAGTTTCTATGGGCTGAAGCAGTCAACACCTTGGTTTATTTGCTGAACAGACTACCAACAAAATCTGTTCAAGACAAAACACCAATAGAGGCATGGTCTGGTGTAAAACCTTCTGTGAAGCATCTGAAAGTATTTGGCTCATTGTGCTACTTTCATGTGCCATCTGTCAAGAGAGGCAAGCTTGATGAAAGGGATGAGAAAGGTGTCTTTGTTGGGTATGCAGCAGAATCAAAAGGTTACAGAATCTTTAGTTTGAGTGGGATGAAAATTGTGATAAGTAGAGATCTGCACTTTGATGAAAATGCTTACTGGAATTGGGACATGAAGAAAGTCCATAAATGTGAGCAAACCACTCCATCTATTCTTGAACCAGCAATAGAAAGTACAAATATTGAAGATTCACTAGATGTTGAAGCTACCTCAGACACACCAGTGCTTAAGGTGAGGCCTTTATCTGAAGTATACGAGAGGTGTAATCTTATACATGCAGAGCCTACATGTTACACAGAAGCTGCAAGATTTCCAGAATGGATTGAGGCCATGAAAACTGAAATTGATGCTATTGAAAGAAATGGAACCTGGAAGTTGACAGAACTACCTGAAGATAAGAAGGCAATTGGTGTAAAATGGGTTTTCAAAACTAAATTCAATTCAGATGGTTCAATCTTCAAGCACAAGGCTAGATTGGTTGTAAAGGGCTTTGCTCAAGTTGCTGGAGTGGACTATGGTGACACATTTGCCCCAGTGGCCAGACATGACACTATAAGGCTACTACTTACACTTGCTGGTCAAATGGGATGGAAAGTGTATCATTTAGATGTTAAGTCAGCTTTTCTAAATGGTATACTTCTAGAAGAAATTTATGTTCAACAACCAGAAGGCTTTGAGGTTGATGGCCATGAACACAAAGTGTACAAGTTGCACAAGGCTCTCTATGGTTTGAAGCAAGCACCAAGGGCCTGGTATAGTAGGATTGATTCTCATATGATCCAACTTGGTTTCAGGAGGAGTGAAAATGAAGCCACATTGTACTTGAAACAAAATGATGGTGGTTTGCAACTGGCAGTATCACTCTATGTTGATGACATGCTAGTGACTGGAAGCAATGTAAAATTGCTGGATAAGTTCAAAATGGAAATGCAAGAAGTATTTGAGATGACTGATCTTGGCATCATGAATTACTTCCTTGGAATGGAAATATTCCAATGCAGCTCTGGTATCTTCATATCACAGAGAAAATATGCTATTAACATTCTCAAGAAGTTCAGGCTTGAATCATGCAAAGAAATAACAACTCCACTGGCACAAAATGAGAAGATTTCTGAGAATGATGGTGAGAAACTTGAGGAACCCTCTGCATATAGAAGCTTGGTAGGCAGCTTACTATACTTAACAACAACCAGACCTGACTTGATGTTTCCAGCTAGTTTACTTTCAAGGTTCATGAGTTCACCTAGCAATGTTCACATGGGAATTGCAAAAAGGGTGCTGAAGTATATAAGAGGTACAACAAACCTTGGTATCTAGTACTTAAAGATAGGAGGAGTTAAGCTAGAAGGCTATGCTGACAGTGATTGGGCAGGAAGTGTTGATGACATGAAGAGCGCTTCAGGTTATGTATTTACAATTGGTTCGGGTGCTATTTGCTGGAATGCAAAAAAGCAAGAAGTAGTAGCTCAATCAACTGCAGAAGCTGAGTATATCTCCCTAGCAGCTGCTACAAATCAAGTAATATGGTTAAGAAAATTACTTGCTGATCTAGACCAGGAACAAAACTCACCAACTAAGCTTTACTGTGACAACAAGTCAGCCATTGCCATTGCACAAAATCCTGTCCAACATGGCAGGACCAAGCACATCAATGTAAAATTTCATTCCGTAAGAGAAGCTGAAAAGAATTCCCTTATCAAGTTGCATCATTGCTCAACTGATGTGCAACTTGCTGATATAATGACTAAGGCGTTTCCAAAATCAAGGCTGGAATTCCTAAGGATGAAGCTTGGCATGTCCCAGGCAAATCTCAAGGAGGAGTGTCAGAGAACTCGTGAGAGTTTGCCTCAGAAGTTTGAAAAAGTCCATATTTGACTTAGTCTTTGTTTACTGTTTCAGATTCTTACTCCATATTTTTCTATTTTCAGGTAGCAAAAGTAGGGCCAATAAAATCGGATTGTAGTTGAGATTTTTTAGCACTTTCAGATTGGTTGTAAGCCTATAAATAGGCATTCTCATTTATGAAATTTGTTGAGCTCTTCTTCATTTTACTCAAAATTCTATCTGCAAGTTCTGTTTTTTAATTTAGTTTATATTGCAACAAGTTGAAGTACCTCCCATTCATTAATGCTGTGAGAGTTCCCCACCTTGACGGCAATGACTGAACTACTACCATTCTGTAATGGTGTCTTCTCTGCAAGCCAACCCTTGTAGACTTTGCCGAAACCCCCTTCTCCTAACAATTGATCCAATGTGAAATTTCTGGTAGCCTTCCTCAACTCTGAAAAACTGAAGGCCCTTATATTGGGGATGCATAACACCTGCCTGTCGGGATATGGCTCACTGCCAGAAGTTGTTGACATGCTTTATCTATTCCCAGCAGAGATGGTTCTTTTATCTGAATAATCAGGAGAAAAAAATCAGTTGGCGTAGGTAAGGACAGAGGAGTGAGGCAACCTGAGAGAGAGAGAGAGAGAGAGAGAGAGAGACCAGTCCAACAGCTTCCAGTGTGGTGCCAAAATGTGGTTTGGTGGCGCAATTGTCCCCTATTTATCCACCCAAAATCCACAGTTCTGGGTGTAAGTGCAGTACTGATCTTGTGGAACACCTTGGTGAACTTTCCCTGTGCCCTCTTCTTGCTTAGGGGTATGTTCTTAGTATACTGCACTGGAGTGGATGGGTAGGGGACTTGAGCTAGAAGGGCATCATCATCTAGTTGAATAATCTCATCATTTTTCTCTTCCTCAGCCCCACCAAGATTGAGAACATTCTCTTTATCCTCATCAGCAACATCAACATTGAACAACGCCCTTGTTATCCTGCATCGTTGACGAGTCCTTGCACCAATCATCCTGTAAGTATGCCAATGCACGCTCAAGGCTCACCACCACATCAGCCATTGTAGGGCGTCCGTTTGGACGCATGTGCAGGCATTTCCTAGCAACTTCTGCAAACACATCCAGACTTTTTGATAGTATTGGTAGCTGATCCCTCAAAATGGGGTCAATAATTTCATCAAGTTTTCCATCTTTGATGCAGCCTTGAGCCTGAAGGATAGACTGTGTTGCTCCTCCTCGAGGCTTAAATCCACTACTGGCCTCCCACAAAGCACTTCTAAGAGCACCACGCCAAAGGCATACACATCCAATTTCTTGGTTAGTTTGCGGGTCGAGAAATAATGTGGATCAAAATAACCAAATGTGCCTTTAACAGCAGTGCTAACATGGGAAACAGAATGGCTTGTGGCGCCCATTTTACATAACCCAAAATCTGAAACCTTAGCCACCATGTCCTTGTTCAACAAAATGTTCAGAGTCTTCACGTCTCTATGTATGACACCACCTTGAATACCAGTGTGGAGGTAATCCAATCCACGGGCAGCACCAATGCAAATCTTGAGCCTTTGCTCCCACGGCATATGACAAACATTTCCATTATCTTTAGTATTCTTTTTGTATAGATGTTTAGCAAGTGTACCCTGCTCCATATGCTCATGCACCAGGATCTTCTCATTGTGTTTGTCACAGTAGCCCAGAAGGCTAACAAGATGCTTGTGTCAAAATTTAGAAATCGTCTCAATCTCCATCAAAAACTCATTTTGGCCTTGCTTGGACTTTGATTTCATCTGCTTAATGGCAACTGTGGTTGTTCCTCCATTAATGAGTCCTTTATAAACGTTACCAAACCCACCATTTCCAATGACCAATCCGTCATCAAAGTTTCTGGTTGCCGATTGGAGCTCAGCAAGTGAGAAGAGGCAATATGGCCCTTCAGAAGGTGCTGATGATAGGACGTCTTCTTGTCCATATTTTTTCCCCAAATAGGCCAATGGATAAACAACAATATTCAATATGATGAGTAAAATTATTAGACTATTTGCAATGGTATAAATGCCATAACCAAGCACTACCTTCTGAGGCTTTGAATTATGAGATGTCAAAGCATGTGCAATGGGAACCAAGTTCACCGCGGCAAGGTTGTTGTCAGGGTTGCTCAACTTGAACACCTCGAGCCCCTTTAGAATTGCATCACTACTGTGTTCCATGTTCCCCTTGTCGTCGTGGAACTTGTGAGGGCTTAGAGTTATTGTCATATTGCGCTTGCCCTCTGTCTGATCTCCTTCCATCATCACCATGTAGTCTCTGTACACTGCAATGCCATTTCCACCAGCCCATTTGATAAGGTCAGCATTAGCCTCAGCAATCAGATTATCAATGGATATGCTGAACTCCATTTGGCCAACTTCTTTAATATCGTACTCAAGCTCACAGAAATGGAACCTAAGCAGGTACCTGAAACCTTGATCTACAGGTAGCTTCCACGTAAAACTGATACGCTCCTTCGCTTGCACGCCCCGAGTCATTGACCAGGATGTTTGGTAAACTCTCCTAGGGGCAGAGTATGTGGGTATAACTGCGTAGTTGATCCGAATTGTGGTAGTAACTGGCATGGCCCTTGATTCTAAGAAATAATTGGAGTCCTCAAACCACTCTCGGAACATGCCAGTATCCTCTATGGGTAAAATGGAGCTTCCGCCAACATTTAACCGATGCACTGTCTCAAATGCAAAGCGTGTATCCAACAAGATCGGGTATCTAAATTTCTTGACAACAACGTGTACACCTGGATCATCACCCTCACGGGAATGATATAATCCAGTTGGGATCGAGACAATCTCAATCCCATTGACAAAAGCATATGCCTCCTCTGAAGAGGGAGAAAATGTTAGGATTAATGGTTGACTATCTTCCACATGTACGCAAAATTCTTTAGCAAATGATGGTGAGGCCAAAACATCAGTGGTAAGGGCAGAACTGAAGTTGCTGAGGAGGGTATAGGGACCACCTTTTACAGTAAAAAAGGCCTTGGACCTTTCGAAGCAACATCACCGGTCCATTGCCAGCCATCTAGAGCAGTTGAGTTGCGAGAGGAGCCGCAGTTGACGGCGATGATGTCATCCGCTAGTAGTAGTGGGGAGCACAGAGGAGCAAATTCGCTGACAGCCAGCAAAATAGTTAGATGGAGGAAGAACAGGGAAAGACCCATCCTTTGATCATCAAAGAGAGGAGAGAGAGTGTATGCAATAGATTAATGCTGGCTAGGCATGAATTAAGTTTGCCCAATTGATTGACCGGTCAACCCAAAAGTAAACGGGAACGCGTCTGGACCCGTTTGATCGGTTTGGCATCATACATAATACATTATTTCTAAAGGAATATATATAATAAATTATTTTGACTCAAAACAATATATTGTTTATTTTGTTAATAACATTTCTCATGTCAGCAATCCTACTATCTAATTTACTGCTAAAAAAATTTAATTAGTTAGTTAATACCTTCATTGGTGAGATCCGAACCCTGAAAAACTCTTTGCTTTTCAGTGACAGGAGTATCATTGGTCTAGCTTACTCGCTTTGCAGAAGAAAGCCAAACCAAAAACAGCTTCATTCATTCATAACCTTCATAGGAAACACCTTTTATTATGCAAAAAACTTACAGACGTAGCAAAATACATCATCTATTATGACAGGAAAATAAGCTTCTATCGTACAACGTCTATTCCCACCCGAGCAGCAGCATCTCATTCAGCATCTTTGAGTTTTTCAGCATCAACAAAATTCTTATTCTCAGACTCTTCTATCAATCTTATGACGCCTACATTTTTCTCTAAGAGGGATTCGATTTTAGCATTGATCTTCTCTAATTTCTTCTTCAACTGCTTCCTTTCCCCCATCCTTCTTTCTCTTCTTATCTTTTTTATCCTCATATTTCTTTTTCTCTTCTTTGTCTTCTTTCCTCTTCTCCTTCTCTTGCTTTGTTTTCTTGCTCAATTCCTCATCTGACTCCTCTTGTTGGGAAACCAGAGATTCAAAACGCAATGAAAGAAGAGATATATGAGAGAAAAGCAATCTATTTCACTGAATAGAATTTACAGAAGAAATCAGAATTTTTTACACAAACTAAAAACTCTCAAACGGATCTCTCACTCTCTCTGGATCCTCTGATCCTCTAACTTGGGATGCCTTACAAGAAGAGAATGGCTAGGTATTTATAGAAGCTACAAGGCAAGCAAGTCAATAAGGGTGGGCGGATTTGCCTACCGTGCCTGATGCAACCAACGCATGCCGCCTGATGCAGCCAACGCATGCCAAAATCACTGCTGCCTTATATAGCCAAGAATGGTGGTGGCTTGATGCCTGATACAGCCAAGAATGGTGGTGGCTTGACTCTTCAATTCTCCCCCTCAAGTCACATCTGGATATATTGTCATCTGACAAACATTCCAGCTATGTCTCTGCATAACTCTACCTTTTCTCGAGTAACCACTTTAGTTAACATGTCAGTTGGATTCTCCTTTGTATGGATCTTCACTAGTCTCAACAGCTGTTGATCCATCACTTCGCGTATCCAATGATAACGAATGTCTATATGCTTTGTACGGGAATGATACATTGAGTTCTTGCTCAAATCCAGAGCACTTTGACTATCACAATGTATCTTGTAGTTCTCTTGCATGATCCCAAATTCTTGGAGAAAACGCTTTAACCATAACATCTCTTTCCCAGCTTCTGCTACTGCAATGTACTCAGCTTCTGTTGTGGATAAAGCAACACACTTCTACAATCTTGATTGCCATGACACGGCTCCCCCTGCAAAAGTGTAGAGAAATCCCGAAGTAGATTTTCTACCATCAAGATCTCCTGCCATATCTGCATCCGTATAACCTTCCAAGATTGGATCAGCTCCTCCGTAACAAAGACATGCTTTCAACATACCTTTTAAGTACCTGAGAATCCATTTGATTGCCTCCCAATGTTCCTTTCCAGGGTTAAGAGAGAAAACGGCTCACTGTACCCACTGCGTGAGCAATATCTGGTCGGGTACATACCATTGCATACATCAGGCTTCCCACTGCTGAAGAGTATGGTATTGATGACATTTCCTCGATCTCTCTCTTAGATGAGGGGCATGAACTCTTGCTCAACTTGAAGTGATTGGCTAATGAAATGCTTACCAGTTTGACATTTTGCATATTGAACTTTTTGATTACCCGTTCAATGTACTTCTCCTGAGATAGCCATAACCTTCTGTTCTTCCTATCTCGAACGATCTGCATTCCTAAAATCTGTTGAGCCGGTCCTAAGTCTTTCATGTCAAAAGACTTGGAGAGTTCATTCTTCAGCTGTCTGATCTTTGTTGCATCTTGTCCCACGATCAAAATATCGTCTACATATAGTAGAAGAGCAACGAAGTTCCCATCAGGAAATCTCTGAATATACACACACTGATCTGCAGCAGTTCGCTTGTACCCTTGACTCACCATGCAAGAGTCAAACTTCTTGTACCACTGCCTTGGTGCTTGCTTCAGACCGTACAAGCTTTTCTTCAGCTTGCAAACGAGGTTCTTACTTGACACCTCAAAACCTTCTGGCTGCTGCATGTAGATTTCTTCATTCAGATCTCCATGAAGAAAAGCTGTCTTGACATCCATCTGTTCAAGCTCTAGGTTCAACTTGACTACCAAGCCAAGAATGACTCTTATTGAAGTCATTTTTACAACTGGTGAAAAGATCTCATCAAAGTCAATTCCCTTTTTCTGTTGGAATCCTTTGACTACCAATCGAGCTTTGTGCTTCACCACCTTTCCGCTGCTATCTTTCTTCAGCTTGAACACCCATTTATTTTTCAAAACCTTTTTCTCTTGTGGAAGATTGACTATCTCATAAGTGTGATTCTTCTGCAGAGAATCCATCTCATCTTGCATTGCAAACAACCACTTTTCTTTATCCTTATGAGATACAGCTTCTTGAAAATTTTCTGGTTCTCCATCTTCAGTAAGCAGAATGTACTCAGATTCTGAATATCTCGTTGACGGAATCCGACCTCGTTCAGATCTACGAACTTCTGGGTTCGGAGGTTCACCTTCTGATTCTTGTGACGGTTCAACAGCTTCTGGTGGAGAGGATTGAGTCTCCCCCTGCTCAACACCCTCTGCTTCTTCCTCCTCCTCTTCTGCTTCTGGCAATTCCTCAGGCACCAAATCGTCATCAATGGCAAATTGTGTTGGTCCTAGTCTTGAAATGTCTTCATGGGTACTAGAATCTTGATTCTGAGACATTGTAGGCTTTTCAATGTCTGTTATCGTCTGGCTTTCATGGAACACAACATCCCTGCTTCTGATCACCTTCTTCTCCTTTGGGTCCCATAACCTGTATCCAAATTCCTCGTCTCCATAGCCTATGAAGATACATGGGGTTGTCCTTGCATTGAGCTTTTGTCTAAGCTCTTTGGATACATGTACAAATGCTAAGCAACCAAATACTCTTAAGTGAGAATACGAAGGGTTCTTACTAGACCACATTTTCTCGGGGACTTCAAAATTCAACGGTGCTGATGGTGACCTATTGATTAGGTAGCAGGCGGTTCTGACTGCTTCTCCCCAGAATGGCTTTGGCAGCTTAGCCATACTGAGCATGCTTCTAACTCTTTCCATAATGGTCCGATTCATTCTTTCGGCAACACCGTTATGCTGTGGGGTGCGTGGGACTGTCTTCTCATGTCGGATGTCGTGTCTCTTGCAGTAGGCATCGAACTCTTTGGAAGTGTATTCGCCTCCATTATCTGACCGGAGGCACTTCAACTTCTTTCCTGTCTCACGTTCTACCATGGTATGAAATAGTTTAAAATAATCAAATACCTGGTCCTTTGTCTTGATGAAATACACCCACACTTTTCGAGAAGCATCATCAATGAATGTCAGAAAGTACTTGTTTCCACCTAATGATTCAGCTTCCAAGGGACCGCAAACATCAGAGTGTACCAGACTGAGCAACTCTGATCTTCTTGTTGAAGAGTAACTGAAAGATACTTTATTTTGTTTGCTAAATAAACAGTGATTGCAAGGATCTGGAGCAGTACCTTCGGCAACGGTAATAAGCTCATTCTTTTCCAGGGTTGACAAACCCTTCTCACTCATGTGACCAAGTCTCTGGTGCCACAGATTCTGAGAAGTCTTCATTTCAACTATGTTGAGGCTGTCTGCACATATCTTCACATGAGTCTTGTACAATGTGCCACAAATACGTCCTTGGGCAACTACCATAGAGCCTTTTATCAACTTCCATATGCCATTGCTAAACTGATTACCATAGCCCTGTCTGTCAAGAGCTACTCCTGAAAGTAGATTCAATCGAAGATCTGGCACATGTTTGACAACCTTCAAGGTGATTGTGATCCCGAGGCTCGTTCGTATCTGAACATCACCAATTTCAACAATCTCAGAGGAACTGGAATTTCCCATCTTCACTGCTCCAAAATCACCTGTTTTGTATGTTGTGAAGAAATCTTTATGGGGAGTCACGTGGTAAGATGCTGCAGTATCTACCACCCATTCAGTGTCTTCTTTTGAGACGTGAAGGCATGTCTCATCTTGAATGGAACAGAAGACTACCTCTCCATGGATAGTGACTAGTGCATCTCCATCCTTCTTCTTCAGCTGTGAACTGCCTTGACCCTGCTCTCGTTGCAATTTTCGGCAGTTCTTCTTCAGATGACCTTCAATGCCACAATGGTAGCATTTGTAAGTCTTTCTTCCATCTGTGGATTTACCCCTACTCTTGCTCTTTCCTCTCTATTTGCCTTGATTTCTTCTTTGTTGTCTTCCTCGATTTTTTGTTACAAGAGCATGAGTCTGATTCGTGCTCATGTCCTTTCTTCTGTCCTCCTCATTGAACAGGGCATCCTTTACCATCGTCATGGTAAGTTTTCCTTCTGGGGCCGAATTGCTGAGAGAGACTACTAGCGTCTCCCAACTGTCAGGAAGAGAACTGAGAAGTAAGAACGCTTGTGTTTCATCCCCAAGCGACATATCCACAGATGACAACTGGTTCACTAGGCTTTGGAACTCACTGGTGTGCTCGGCAACTGAAGTTTCACTACCCAGCTTCAAATTAACTAATTGTCTCATTAACAAGGCTTTGTTCTGAGCGGTCTTTGCTTGGTACATACCTTCCAGCTTCTTCCATAGGGCATGTGCGTCTGTTTCTTGTGCGACATGGTAGAAGACACTATGATCAATCCATTGTCGGATTTGACCGATAGTTTTTCTGTTTAATTTCTTCCATTCTGCTTCTTTAGTAGGATTAGGGTTGACACCTAATAACTCCAGGGGATTGTACAAATCTCTACAACTGAGAAGATCTTCCATCCGAGGTCTCCACAGTGTGTAGTTGGTGGATGTGAGTTTTATCATGGCTCCTGATGATGTTCTTTCCTCCATTTTCAATAACTTGTTCAAAAACAAAGTTGAATCTTCCAAAACGGAGCGCACCGTTGCGTCCGGAAGGGTCGAAAATGATAGATTTGACTCTTACGGGGTCAAATTCTGATTTATGGAAAATTAAAGGGGCTCAAATGTAATTTCAGAAAGTCTAGGGGCTAAAGTGCAATTTCTGACAAATATAGAGGCTAAATTGCAATTACAGAAAAGTTCAGGGGCCAAATTGCAATTACTCAAAAGTTCAGGGGTCAAATTGCAAATACTAAAAAGTTTAGGGGCTAAATTGCAATTTACGAAAAATTCAGGGGTCAAAATGTAATTTCTGAAAGTTCTGGGGTCAAATTGTAATTTCAGAAAATTTCAAGGGCCAACTTGCAATTTTTCCAAAGTTTCCCTGTGTGCTGACGTGGCAGGTGACGTGGCACTGACGTGGCGTCGACCAGCTGATGTGGCCGTTGATCGGGTGACGTGGGCGTTGACCAGCTGACGTGGCGGATGACGTGGCGCCACGTGGGTCGTCTTCAACCTCCAGACGGCGCGTGCGGCGCGTGCAACGCGTGAGGACCACGCGCAGACCTTCAGGCGGCGCGTTCGGGCGTGTGCAACGTTGTTTGGGCCTCTAGAAAATTTCTCCGTGCTCGTCTTGGCACGAGAAGTCTTTTGGTATATTCAAAATACCAATTTGACAACTTTGAAAAAACTGGTTTGAAGAACAGAGAGCTGTTCTTCAAAATTTCTCCAATTTTCTCTCACCACCACTCAACCTGATGCTTTGATACCACTTGTTGGGAAACCAGAGATTCAAAACGCAATGAAAGAAGAGATATATGAGAGAAAAGCAATCTATTTCACTGAATAGAATTTACAGAAGAAATCAGAATTTCTTACATAAACTAAAAACTCTCAAATGGATCTCTCACTCTCTCTGGATCCTCTGATCCTCTAACTTGGGATGCCTTACAAGAAGAGAATGGCTAGGTATTTATAGAAGCTACAAGGCAAGCAAGTCAATAAGGGTGGGCGGATTTGCCTACCGTGCCTGATGCAGCCAACGCATGCCAAAATCACTGCTGCCTTATACAGCCAAGAATGGTGGTGGCTTGATACCTGATACAGCCAAGAATGGTGGTGGCTTGACTCTTCACCTCTTTGCCTTTCATCTTTTTATTTTTCTCCTCCTCTTCTTTCTTCTCCTCTTTCCCTTTTATTGTTTTATATTTCTCCATCTCTTTCCTCTTCTCCTCCTTTGCGTCAGATTTTTCCTCCTCATCTCCATGCTTTTTTTCCTTACTTCCATCATCTTCATGCTTTCCCTCTTTGTCCGCTGACAATTCTTCCACATCTTCAGCTATTTCAATCTCCCGTGACATAGCTTTAGCCTCACACCGATCCCCGTCTGTGTTATCCTCCGTCTTATTATATTCGTTCTCCTTATCTTTCTTCGTCTTCTTTGTCTTTTTTCTTCTTGTCCTTCTCTTTATCCTCGTTTGATTCTTCTTCTAGCTTCTCCTTGTCTTTAATCTTCTTTTCTTTATCCTCCTTCTCTTTCTTATCTTTCTTCTTCTCTTCTCCCCTCTTCATGCTTCTTGTTTTCTTTGCTTTCTTGTCATGCATTTCTTCCTTCACCTGTTCGTGTTTCATGACTTCATTGACACCAAAATTCCCAGACTTATCCTCTCTTCTTTTCTCCTCTTCCTCCTCATCCTCAACCTCTCCATCACTTTGTTTTTCTCTTTTTCTTTTTCTTTTCCGTTTCCTTTTTCCTTTTCCTTTCCTTTCTTGTCTTTTTTCTCTTTCTCCTTGGATTTCCCAAGTTCTTCATGCTCCTGCTCCCCATCCATACCATCCTCACTCTCTTTTCCCTTCGTCTTCTTCTTCACATCTTTCTCATCCTTGTCAATCTCAGTCTTCTCTGCCTTTGATTCAAAAGCTTCTTCAATCCTTCTCTCAACTTTCAGATGCAGTTCTTCCTTCTCCCCCTTCTCTTCTCCCTTAACATCCAATTCAAGTTTCCCTTCCATCTCTCTCTGTAGACGTTTTGATTTTGATCGAAGATAATCTGAAAAGAAAGATGCAGAATATTAACTGTCAGAAAAACACAGAATCCACAAACTACAAAGGGTGGCCCATTCAACATAAAAGCAGTCAAGAACTTGGTATAGATTTCAGAGGAAAGTTTTATGCACAAAAGTTTATGAATCATGTAATGATGGGAGCCTTTGTAGATTGAGTTGCCCTTAAAGAACATATCCGTGTTGTAACACCCGAAATCAATGTTATAAACTATGTATAATTTTTAAGGGTGAAATTTTGATTTATGATAGTTAAGGGACCCAAACGTCATTTAGTTTCATGGTTTGGGAACCAAAATGAAAAGTTTGAATAGTCTATATTTTAGCCCTACCATGACATACGAATTTTTAGAATACTCTTGATGATTATTTACATGGATATGAATAAATTGATTTCTTTAAGTTATGACATAAGCCATGACATCATGATAATATATGACATATGTAATGACATCATACTAACCTATGACTTAAGCAATGACATAATATCATTTAACTCTTATGTAGTTCAACACCATTCTTCTAAGATATGATAAGATAATAAGAAGAAAGATAGGGATTGAATTGCTTTAAGTAATTAATAAGAAGAAAGATATGAATTGAATTGCTTTAAGTAATTAATAAGAAGAAAGATATGAATTGAATTGCTTTAAGTGATTAATAAGAAGAAAGATAGGAATTGAGTTACTTTAAGTAATTAACAAAAAGAAATATAAGAATAGAACTCCTTTCCTACTCTATAAATATGGCCTTTCCCCTTTCACAATTCCTCACTTCATTTCTTCTTTGTTAGCTAAATCACTTTCTCTCTCTCTCTAGTATATCATTACTCTTTTACTTACTCCATTCAAGACAACTAGTGTGAAAACCTTGATTAAAGAGTGAAGTTGAAGGTAAGTACGTTATGAGCTATTTGTGTGTTTTTATTAAATCAAGTTATGGTCCCTCATGTCATGTTTTCAAGCAAATTTTGGGATCGGAGTTTAGTAGCTACGCACGAAGATTCTAACCCCCTCAAGTTGGTGGAATCTTTCGTGTCTCCTCATGTTGCAAGTTCAAGTTTTTCAAGCTTAAATACAACTAATAGATCATACGTGCTTACTGAGATTTATCTCACTCCCTCTATGTTTTCCTTTCCCTATTTTCTTCTTTTTTTCCTTTAGGTGGCTATGATTAAGGAGATTTGGAGCATGAACGTGGATCGTGGTGATATCAAAAGGGATTTACAAAAGTTTAAATTCAGTATTTCTTTGTTTTAGAACAAGTATTTCTATGTTTAAACTCTAAACTATGTTTAAATGATATAAAGTATGTCTTTTGGGAGTTTTATGTAAATTTTATGAAAGTTTGATTCTCGGATGATATCCGGGCGTTACAAAGTGGTATCAGAGCGAAGGTTTGACTTTCCTGTATTTTTTTAAAAAAAAAAAAAAAATCGATTTTACTATTCACATGAACAGTGACAGTACTGTTCACTATGAACAGTACACGATGGTGAAAAGTTCAAAAAAAAAAACAAAAGAAGAAATCACCACGTCCCGTTCAAGTTTCCAATCTCCGGGTAAGTTATAAGAATTATTATGTTTATTTATTTTATTATGATTATTCTTTTAAGATATATTTATGAACATGTTGTTACAATTATGTATATATATGACATTCACATTAGAATGGTATGTGAAATGCATGATTCTTGTTTATAATTAATCAAGTATGTGTTATTCTATCAAGTAAATTACTCTAAATAATTTACGGAGAGCTTTTTAAGTTAGAAAGAGCTTATTAGGGCAAAATCAATTAGGAATCAAGTCACTCAAGAAACGTTTGCATAACAAACCATAATTAAATACTAATCTATTGTTAAGTTTATTAATTTGTGTAATCGTAAGATTAAAGGGCTTTGTCACAAAGACCTAAACTGTCTAAGGAGAGCAAGGGACTTAAGTGGTCCACGTGACCCCCCTCCTCACCTGGAAGCCTTTTAGTTTTACGTTATGCAAATTAATAAAACAAGATAATGGATTTACAACATATTTCTATTAAAGGTACTTTTCATCCTTAAGGACTTTACTTTTAGAAATTAATTATTCTTTTTATATTTCACATTAGGTTATGGAGACTCGTGGTAGAGGTATCAATAATAGGGACAGGCAACCACAGAACGAGGTTGATGAGACCAACAATGTCAACAATCAATTCATGCAGTTCCTCGATGCCATTCGTAACATAGTGCCACTTGCCACACCATCAGTTGCATCTCCTCAAGTAAATTTAGGAAATAATGCAACTTTAGTTGAGCAGTTTCGGAGACTACAACCCCCAACATTTGAGGGTGGGTTGAACCCTCTCATGGCTGAGGATTGGATAGCAACAATTGAGCGGATATTCAATCTAATCGATTGTCCAGATATTAGGAAAGTGACTTGCGCCACTTTCATGTTAAATCAGGGTGCAAGGCATTGGTGGGATTCAACTGCTAGATCTAGACCCCAAGGACATGTGTGGAGTTGGGATCAATTTAAGGAGTTATTTCTTAAGAAGTATTACCCAACCAATATCCGTAGCCAGAAAGAAGCAGAGTTTCTTGTTTTGAAACAAGGTAACTTGACGTTAACGGAATATGAAAGAAAGTTCGATGAACTGTCACGTTTTGCCCCATTGATTGTGGATACGGAACCAAAACGAGCAAGGCGTTTTGAACAAGGCTTGAGGGACGATCTCCGGCAAGCAGTTGTAATCTTTGAGTTAGGTACGTATCATGAGGTGCTAGCTAAGGCTCAGCTAGCTAATTTTAGAGAAAGTTCCAACAACTATAACAGGCCACCGCAACCTGGACCACCGGAAAAGCGTAAGTGGGAGGATAAGGGCAAAGGGAAGCAGGACTATGTGAAGAAAAGTAAAGGAGGTCCAACATCAGAAAATTACCAACAGAACCCAGTCTGTGAAAAATGTCAGAAGCGCCATGCTGGACAGTGTCTCATGGGAACCGGCGCATGTTACAATTGTGGTGAAATAGGTCATGTGGTTAAATTTTGTCCCAAGGGTCAGCAAAAGAGACAGCAACAACAGCCATATCAGCAAAAGCCAGGGAACCCACCTCAAGGTCAAGCTAGGGTATATGCACTTACAGGACAAGAGGATCAAGATCACAACGTACTGGCGGGTAACATCTTTATCTCTGGAATACCTGCTTATACTTTGATCGATTCTGGTTCTACTCATTCTTTTATATCCCCTAAATTTGCGAGTAAACTCAATGCACATAAGGAACATGCAAGTACTCTTTTAGAAGTGGTTATTCCCTCAGGAGGTGTATTAAGTACGAATTATGTAGTAAATACAGTTAAGATAGAGATTGGTAACAAGTCTTTGGAAACGAATTTATATGTCCTAGATATACAAGAGTTCGACGTGATTTTGGGAATGGACTGGCTTTCCAAACATCACGCGACCATTTTTTGTGTCGAAAGGAAAGTGGTTTGTAAGTGGCCTGGAGAAGAAGAACTTCATCTATTAGTGGCTAAAACAAAACCCCTTCCCCGTGTCATTTCAGCCTTGAAGGCTAGAAAACTCTTGCAATCAGAAGGTTGCTTTGGATTTTTAATGTCAGTAGTGGCTAAGGGAGAAAAGGAATTAACAATAAATGATGTCAAGATAGTGAGGGATTTTCCAGAAGTTTTCCCTGACGACCTAAAAGATATGCCATCGGAACGAGAAATAGAGTTCACCATTGACCTAGTTCTTGATTCTGCACCAATTTCTAAAGCTCCTTATAGGATGGCACCAAAAGAGTTACATGAGCTGAAGACTCAATTAGAGGACTTATTGGAAAAAGGATTCATTAGACCTAGTGTGTCTCCATGGGGAGCACCAGTATTGTTTGTCAAGAAGAAAGATGGATCAATGAGGATGTGTATTGACTACAGGGAATTGAACAGAATCACTATTAAGAACAAATATCCTCTTCCCAGGATTGATGATTTGTTTGATCAATTACGGGGTGCACAAGTATTTTCAAAAATTGATTTGAGATCAGGATATCACCAATTGAGAATTAGATCTAGTGACATCTCGAAGACAGCTTTTAGAACTCGGTATGGTCACTATGAGTTTTTAGTCATGCCCTTTGGTTTGACTAATGCTCCTGGAGTTTTTATGGAATTGATGAACCGAGTTTTCTATGAGTACTTGGATCAATTTGTCATTGTGTTTATTGATGATATCTTGGTATACTCCCGAAGTGAAGAAGAACACGAGAAGCATTTGAGAGTGGTTTTAGGAATTTTGAAGGAAAATAAGCTATTTGCAAAATTTAAAAAGTGTGAATTTTGGTTGGAACGGGTAGTATTCCTTGGACACGTAATTACGGCTCAAGGAATAGAAGTAGATCCCAGCAAAGTAGAAGCAGTGACGAATTGGTCAAGACCAACTAATGTAAGTGAAATTCGTAGCTTCTTAGGTTTAGCTGGATACTACAGAAGGTTCATTAAAGGATTCTCCAAATTATCAGGGCCTTTGACGCAATTGACTCGTAAAGGTACTAAGTTTGAATGGACGGAGAAATGTGAATCTAGTTTTGGGGAATTGAAGAAGAGGTTGGTCAACGCACCAGTACTGACTATCCCTGACGGATCGGAAGGTTTTGTTATCTACAGTGATGCGTCCAAGCACGGAATTGGGTGTGTATTAATGCAACATAGAAAGGTAGTTGCCTATGCATCAAGACAGTTGAAGCCTTATGAGCAAAACTATCCTACACATGATCTAGAACTGGCAGCAGTAGTACATGCTTTGAAAATTTGGAGACATTACCTGTATGGGGGTAAATGTGACATTTATACTGACCATAAGAGTCTCAAGTACATCTTCACCCAAAAAGAGTTGAATATGAGGCAGAGGAGATGGTTGGAATTAGTGAAGGATTACGACTGTGAAATTCACTACCACCCGGGTAAGGCAAACGTGGTAGCTGATGCTTTGAGCAGAAAGACAACAGGTCAAGTAGCAGCTTTGACAACACAGAAATTTTTATGGAAAGAATTTGAGAAGTTAAATCTCGAGATTGTTGCCACTCCATCTGATACTAATGCTCAAATGGCAGCACTCTTAGTTCGACCGACCCTCCGTGATCGGATTAAGAAACATCAGAGGGGAGACCAATTCTTTGAGTATATCAAAACTGAGATTGACACAGAAAAACGGAAAGATTTCACGATAACCAATGATAACACACTCTACTACCAAGGGCGCCTGTGTGTGCCGAATTTTGAGGAATTAAAACAGGAAATTTTGGAAGAAGCCCACTCCACCCCTTATTCTGTACATCCTGGAAGTACAAAGATGTATCGTGATTTAAAGATGGTGTTTTGGTGGAAGAATATGAAGGAAGATATAGCAAAATTTGTTGAGAAGTGCTTGATTTGTCAGCAGGTAAAAGCTGAACACCAGCGACCATCAGGGTTGCTGCAATCATTGGAAGTGCCAGAATGGAAATGGGAACATGTGACGATGGATTTTGTTATAGGTTTTCCGAAGTCAATAATAGGACATGAGGCTATTTGGGTAATCGTGGATCGACTTACCAAATCAGCTCATTTCTTACCTGTTCGGATGACATTTACCATGGATCAGTTTGCACGACTATATGTTAAGGAAATAATAAGACTGCACGGTGTTCCAACTTCCATTGTATCAGATAGAGACCCAAGGTTTACATCAAATTTTTGGAAGAGCTTACACCGAGCTATGGGAACCAAATTAAGTTTTAGTACAGCTTTTCATCCTCAAACAGATGGACAGTCAGAAAGAACGATTCAGACTTTAGAGGATATGCTTCGTATATGTGCCCTAGAGTTTGGTGGACATTGGGAGAAACATCTACCGTTAATTGAATTTGCATACAACAACAGTTACCATGCCTCTATTGGCATGGCACCCTATGAAGCGTTGTATGGAAGGAAGTGCAGATCACCTGTTCATTGGGATGAAATTGGCGAGCGAAAGATTTTGGGTCCAGAGATTATAGAACAAACAGTACAAGCCATTGAAAAGATCAGGGTAAGTATGAAAAAGGCTCAAGATAGACAAAAGAGCTATGCCGATAAAAGGAGAAAAGATTTGGAATTCAACATTGGTAATAAGGTATTCTTAAAAGTTACACCTATGAAAGGAGTCTTACGGTTTGGGAAGAAAGGAAAGCTTAGACCTCGATATGTGGGGCCGTTTGAGATCCTAAAGCGAGTTGGAAACGTTGCTTACCAGTTAGCCTTACCACCAGAGCTTTCGGCAGTACATGATGTTTTCCACATATCGATGCTCCGAAAATATGTTCCTGATGCGACCCATGTAATAAAACATCAACCATTGGGTATTCAACAAGACCTAACATACGAAGAGGCACCAATATGTATTATAGCTCAGAAAGTGCAGAAACTTCGCAACAAGGAAATACCATTGGTCAAAATATTATGGCAACAACACTCAGTCCAAGAAGCAACTTGGGAACGCGAAGATGAGATGCGATCCAAGTATCCCCAACTATTTGATAATGAGAATTAAGGTAAAATTTTCGAGGACGAAAATTCTGTTAAGGAGGGTAGATTGTAACACCCGAAATCAATGTTATAAACTATGTATAATTTTTAAGGGTGAAATTTTGATTTATGATAGTTAAGGGACCCAAACGTCATTTAGTTTCATGGTTTGGGAACCAAAATGAAAAGTTTGAATAGTCTATATTTTAGCCCTACCATGACATACGAATTTTTAGAATACTCTTGATGATTATTTACATGGATATGAATAAATTGATTTCTTTAAGTTATGACATAAGCCATGACATCATGATAATATATGACATATGTAATGACATCATACTAACCTATGACTTAAGCAATGACATAATATCATTTAACTCTTATGTAGTTCAACACCATTCTTCTAAGATATGATAAGATAATAAGAAGAAAGATAGGGATTGAATTGCTTTAAGTAATTAATAAGAAGAAAGATATGAATTGAATTGCTTTAAGTAATTAATAAGAAGAAAGATATGAATTGAATTGCTTTAAGTGATTAATAAGAAGAAAGATAGGAATTGAGTTACTTTAAGTAATTAACAAAAAGAAATATAAGAATAGAACTCCTTTCCTACTCTATAAATATGGCCTTTCCCCTTTCACAATTCCTCACTTCATTTCTTCTTTGTTAGCTAAATCACTTTCTCTCTCTCTCTAGTATATCATTACTCTTTTACTTACTCCATTCAAGACAACTAGTGTGAAAACCTTGATTAAAGAGTGAAGTTGAAGGTAAGTACGTTATGAGCTATTTGTGTGTTTTTATTAAATCAAGTTATGGTCCCTCATGTCATGTTTTCAAGCAAATTTTGGGATCGGAGTTTAGTAGCTACGCACGAAGATTCTAACCCCCTCAAGTTGGTGGAATCTTTCGTGTCTCCTCATGTTGCAAGTTCAAGTTTTTCAAGCTTAAATACAACTAATAGATCATACGTGCTTACTGAGATTTATCTCACTCCCTCTATGTTTTCCTTTCCCTATTTTCTTCTTTTTTTCCTTTAGGTGGCTATGATTAAGGAGATTTGGAGCATGAACGTGGATCGTGGTGATATCAAAAGGGATTTACAAAAGTTTAAATTCAGTATTTCTTTGTTTTAGAACAAGTATTTCTATGTTTAAACTCTAAACTATGTTTAAATGATATAAAGTATGTCTTTTGGGAGTTTTATGTAAATTTTATGAAAGTTTGATTCTCGGATGATATCCGGGCGTTACACGTGTAACATTTAATTCAAGTATTGGGAGCATGAAGAAAGGGGATTATTTTCAGGAGTGATTTCTAGTAGACAAGTTTTGGTATTACAACCAACCAAATGACATGCTCACTTAGAAAGCTCCGAATCAGGAGGAAGATTGGAATGCAAACCGATTAAAACCAAAAAAAAACACACAGGACATAATCGAAGGGTAAATTTATAGTAATTTACACAACATGTTCAACTTCTAGGGGATTTGAATCCATCTCACGTGGATGCACTTCCAATATCCAATTTCTTCCCCTACGCTATGAAAGCACAAAAGTATTGCCCTTCCTCTAGCATTCTAGCAAGTTCCTTTGCAGGAAGGATTGACGGAAGTCCAACTTAATTAAAATTAGCTCAAAATGGATTGAAAACAAAATAGGTAAAACAAAGCTGTCACTGAGATATCTGAAATTGTAACCACCGTGAGCAAATGATAAACAGAATCAACTAGCAAAAATGTTCAAAGGCACATCAGAGAAATTATTCCATGACAGAGTGGATGCAAGGGAAGGCTATGGTAATATTGGAATCCATACAACGTTACAGAAGGACTATGAAGCCGGTGGTGAAGAAAACAAAGAAATGTACGAGGTGCATTCTTGTGCTCAAATGAACAGAAAATAGAAAATTAAACAAAGCACCTGATGTAAAAGCAAGCAACATAAGGAGGGACTTAATCCTAATATTTTCCAACTCATTATCAAAAAAAGACGATATTTTTGTGCATCCATCGAAGAGAACTAAGGTGTGTACAAAACAAAAATATTGACTTCGAATAATAGTTCGTGCCAAGGTCTTCTCCCAAATAAAACAAAGTAAATGACATCCATTTCCCGTCAACTTAAGCAACAATCAGTTCCCTCTATATGTTTGAATGGTAAATTGCTGGACGCAGAAACTCGATTTCCTTCTAATTTTACCACAGAAACTCTATTAAGAGCAAGATGAATCAATCAAACAACTGAACAAGAGTTCACAGTTTACAGCACGAAAGCTATTCAATTCAACAAGATAATAAGCAATAAACTAGCAATAAGTTCCTTAACACTGCTTCTACGTTGCGCAAAAATCAATTCTCTGTTGAAGAGAACACAAAACCCTAAACCAAAGCGCTCAATTTTCACCATCAGATCGTGATCCAACGCTTATTAACCAAAGAAGCGAAGAAGAAGAAACCAGGTAGCCGAAATCCAGGCGAAATGAGCATACATAAACGGAATCCAAGTAGGAAAGAGAGAAGAAAAAAGTCCGCGGCAATAGCTAAAGATCAAAATCGAGAAGGAATAGAAAGACTTGCATCGGATCGAGCTTCCCAGCGCGGGTCTGGATTCTTGGAGACTACCGACGAGAATGGGTTGATCCGACGTTGGGGAGATGTTCTTATAGTACGCGCGCGGGAGATGATGGTCTAACCCGCTGAGCAAGCAACGACGGTGACGTGTCGGTACCTGACGCGTACACTGCGAGTACGAATGTGCTTCTTGTTTCCAACTCCTATACTTCTACGAGAACAAAAATAAACTTAGCCTTATGATTAAAAACATTGGATTTAAATTAATGTGTATACATATTTAATCATATAAAAATTTATAACAACCACTAATTATTTAGAGTCTTACCATTAAATTCATAAACAATATAATTAGAATATCTTCAAAGTAACAAAAAAATTTGTTCTCACAATGCGTGAATGCAAAATCTCAAAAATTAACTTCCCAAAACTTTATTTATTTACTATTTCAAGATTCTTTTTACTAATAATTAATTACCTATTGTGATCTAAGTTTGTGATTACGTCTAAATTTAAGGACATTTAAATTTATGACCTCGTATCAAATTGTTTTTGATAATTTTTCTTAAACATTAGAAAATGTCAATTTAACTTATTATACATCAAATTCATTTAAAATTCTCTTTTACTTAGAAAAAGAAAAAGATGGGTATCAATTTATTAAGAATATCTAGCAACCCATAGGTCAGGCATATACACAACATAACATTTGATAGCTAGTTTAAAAAAAAAAAACATTTGATTGCTTAACCACAAAGCAACGAAACATTCTCTCATCCCCATCGGCCATCTTGATGCGTATGGCTCAATTAAATTAACTAAAGCGTTTTATAGTTGATTAATTTATTTAATTAAATTATTATTTTAATTTATTACCTTAATTGAGAATAAATAAATTTCTCCTTTATGTCATGTAAAATAAATGACTGATTTATTATCTGATATAGATTCTACCAAATATAGAATGGTGTTGCACGGGGTGAATAATAAGGAAGTAGCACAACATGCACAACAAAGGGTGTTGGGGTGGGGATAGGGCCTCATTGGGCAACATATCAATTCCGACATAGAATATATACATAAAAAATGAAAAATGTCATGTCATAAAAAAATTACATTAGTAAAATATATCAAATTAAAATTTATTTTGATAGAGAAAAAATCAAATTATCCATAACATAAAAAAAAAATCCCTAAATTTCAAACATCTAAATCTTTGAATTAATAAATCAAAAAATACTACTTTTTTCTATTATCAATCACAAAATATTACAGAATTAATCTCCATCATTTCTTTTTGTTCAACTTTGCTCCATCGCTCTCTCAATCTCTTGTTTATATGCTCTATTGTGTTTCAGAATAAAGAGTTAAAACAATAAATTTTAAAGTTCAGATACATAATTTTAATATTTTATACATTAGACACCAAACATCATACTTTTTAATCATGGAAGGAGCACAACAAATCAGTTAATTTATTCAAATATTGTCAAACGGTTATCTATGTGGAGTGTCATTTATAAAAATGACACATTCATACACGCATTAAATATCAAATATTATATTTTTTAATTGTTGTGAAGTGTTGTATGTATTAAGCCTTTTTTTGTTTTAATAATATTTTACCACTTAATATTTATTAACCACACTAACTTTAGAATTTGGATTTGACTTATATAAACAATATCAAGAATTTGGATTTGAATTTGTTTTAGTACGAATCTTTCTTAAATTCATACTAAAACAAATTTTACAAATCTAATATTTTAGTAAGTTAAAGATATAGTGTGATAAAATTTTGAAATGATTTGTATAGATTTTGAGGCAAATATCTAAACTGACCCAATTCAAATCCAATTAAGTTGAGTTATTTTCTGATTTTATTGATTTTTTAAGATCAAACTCTAATTATGATTATGCACTAAAACTCATTAATATTGTACAAATCTTACTCTACTAGTCTCGTTTTTTTCCCATTGTTTCGCATCTTATATGAGCTCTGATCCCTTTTACTTGTTAGTTAAACTTGATAATTGTGATCCTTATTTACCACATAAATATAAAAAAGTTATCAAATTATGACATTAGAAATAACAAACCATCAATGTGTTTTTTTTTTTTCTAATAAATTGATCAACTGTCATTAATTATTTTTATTATTTAAAACTTATTTCATCATGTCCCACATTTTCTACTTACACGGCACAACAGCAATATTCACATAGCTAGACAAGAATATGCACATTTATACTTTCAAAGTTGTACTGTCCCAATACTCTGTAGGCCTTCATTCAATACACATGGAGCATGTTCTATTCAGGGCAGCACAGAACTCTTGATTTGTTACAATGGTCTGGGAATAAAAAGCCAACAAATTCCTTTATGAAGGTGCAATCCGAAGAACAAAAATATATTTATTTGCTGATGTTAAGGATAAAGGAAAGTGTGTAACTGATGCCTAACATGGGGGCAGAGAATTCATGGGAAGTCTATCAGCAAATACAATTTATGAATGCCCTGCCCTGCCCTTCGTCATCAGTTTAAACAATGAAGTAATCATAAGGTGCAATCTAATATCAGGCAGCTGCTTCCCCTCCTTACATGAACGGTTGCCATCCAGCTCTCTTCCTTCAAACATAAATAGTCAATACAAAAGAATTGCGCGCTTAGCTAGCTATGCTGCAAGTAGTAGTGGATATATATATACCACCTCATGTTAGTTCTTTCAGATTTTTTCAAAGCTCTCCAGTGTCTCCACTACTTGTTTCATAGACGGCCTTTTTTTGGGCTCAGGTTCAAGACATTTTAGACTAAGATTAAGGATTTGAGATACATCTTCGGCAGGATACTTCCCTTCCAAGCGAGAGTCCACAATGCTCTCCAACTCTATTCTGCCAAATAAATATGGTCTGACCCAGTCAATCAGATCCATTTTTTCTTCAGGACGGCAGTGATCAAATTCCCGTAAGCCTGTTAGCATCTCAAGTATTACGACACCAACAGCATACACGTCGGTGGCCAGAGAAAGACGCCCTGTTTTGACAACCATTAATTATACTGTATTTAATATTGTTATCATCATGGCAACATTTTGGTAGGCTCAGTTCAAGCGGTTTATGAAGTATGCAAAGTTCTATAGCTTTATTCAGATAACCATTATATTCAACCTAACAAGCCTTAAGCCTCAAAAGGTCTAGAGGGTTACCTGTGGCAATATACTCTGGAGCAAGATGATGGATATTGTACCCCACAATCCTTGTCGACACGTGTGTTTCAGTAGTTGAGGGACCAACTCTTGATAAACAAAAGGCCGAGATCTTGGCATTGTAGGACTGGCAAACACACATTAGGTGAATATAATTTGACAGAATTTGATTAGAAAACACAATATTATTGTATTTCAAGAATAAACATATACAGTTTTAGAGAGTCAACAAACCATTTCCCTGAAAATAAGACACTAACTTAATCATTTAAATTGAAACCTTAAAATTAGAGATAAGAGAATAAGTCCACTAATGGATCAGCTTTGACCGCAACCTCTTATTCAAAGATAAGATAGAATTAGACCCTTATCTCTTGACACTCCCCCTCAACCTGTTGAATGAATTGTCTTTCATTCCTAGCTTACTAGTTATTTTTTGAAAAACGACACTAGGAAGTTCTTTTGTGTGTAAAATCATAAGTTGATTTCTTTGGTGCGATCATGTCGTATTGGATTGTGTGCAATATTAACGACTAACTTATTATCATAGTCAAGCCTCATTGGAGCCTTCCACCCGACTTCCAAATAATTTTTGAGCACAATAACTCAATTCCGAGGGCCATCAACCTAAATTCAGCCTTTACGCTAAACCATACTACCAACACTTTGCTTCTTACTCCTCTAAGCCACAATATTTCCTCCTAAAAATGTGTAGTATCCAGATGTTGACCTTCTGTCAATTAGTGGCCCAACATAGTTAGCATCAGTATAGGCCTCAAGAGTTAGCTCTTGTCCCATTTTGAACAAGATTCCTCGACCTGGTATACCCTTTAAGTATAGTAAAATTTTATGAACTGCTTTCAGATGTACTTCTTTAGGATTATGTATAAATTGGCTGACAACACCAACAGCATATGCTATGTCTAGCCTGATATGTGATAATACATAAGTCTCCCAATTAACCTTTGGTAAAGGCTTTTACTTGGTACCGTGTCTTCCAACTTATCACTAAGCCGATGATTAGATTCAATGGGAGTTTCAACAGATATGCACTCTAGCTTACCTGTATCCGTCAGTAGATCTTAGGATGTATTTTTGTTGAGTTATGAAAATCCCTTGCTGAGAATGTGTCACTCCAATACCAAAAAAATACTTCAACTTGCCTAATTCCTTAATCTCAAAACTCTTTTATTAAACATTTCTTTGGACTTTCCATCCATTCCAAGTCACGCCCTATCATTATGATGTTATCCACATAGACTAACAAAATAGTTACTTTCCTTGAAATAGAATGTCTTATAAATAAAGTATGATCACTTTGACTTTGTTTGTATCCCAAATTGAGTATAACTTTGGCAAATCTTCCAAACTATGCTCTTGGAAATTGCTTCTAGCCATACAATTCCTTTTTTAGCCTACACACAACACCATTTTCTGTATTTGGACATAACCCTGATGGAATTTGCATAAACATCTCTTTCTCTAGGTCACCATGTAAAAAAGTATTTTTACATCAAATTGCTGCAATTTCCAATCAGAATTATCTGCTAATGACAACAATACACTTATAGTGTTCATTTTTGCAACTAGAACAAATGTTTTAGGATAATCTACGCTATAAGTTTAAGTATAGCCCTTAGCAACTAAACTTGTTTTATACCTTTCTAATGACCCATCCAATTTATACTTAACTGTAATATGTTGGTGTAAAACAAGTATAGAACAGAGGAAAGAAGCTGATTCTTCAAGGATTATTTTATTCACTGCATAGTTCTTGTTAGCTTGAGTTTAACAGAAAATAGCTAAATCTGCTGATTATAAGGCACAAATATCAACTTTCTAATAATAAGTTAAAAATTCAAAAATAATATCTTATCTCCTAAATACTTGGTCTTCAGTCACATGTTGTTGTTGACCCATTCCTCAATGACTGATCAGCTTAATCTTTAAGCTATATGCAGCTACTTCAAGCATTCTTTCAACATAATACCCATCTACATCCCACTAGTTTTTTTTCCTTTAGGCAAGCTCACCAAGTCCCATGTTTTGTCTTTTTCCAAGTGCCTCTATCTCCACTTTCATAGCATTTTTCAAAATCTCATCATCTAATGCCTCAAATATAGTTTTTGGTATTGGAATGGTATTTATGTTGGTAAGTAGGGCTTTATGACTACAAGACATTTTTTAAGACATAAATAAGTGTGCAGGGTGCTTCGTGCATGCTCTAGTTTCTTTATGAATAGCAATGGAAACATTACTATCACTTGAATTAGATAGTTTGGAACATGTTCATCTTGATTCTCATTCAGAAAGATAGAAGAAGAAGGAGTGCTTACCTCAATATGGCCAGGGTCAAGACTAGGAGTAGAGTCTGATAGTTGGATAGGTGTAGGCTAACTAGTTAGTACCTTTCTTCACTACAAAAAAATTGGAATTAGCAATGGAAGAAATTCATCACAAATTCCCGAACAAATCGTTGCTAATTGCTTAGGGACAGATTTTGATTCATCTCTAAATGTTGCATTGCTAACAATTCGGTAACAGATTTATTATCCCATCACTATTAGAGACAAAATTTTCTTCATCTAAAAAAAAAAGCATTTCGTCTCTAATTTGGTTTCAAGATCGATGACAAAATTCGTCAAATTTTACATTTCGAGACGGAATTTTTTCCATCTCTAAAGTTAGAGATGGAATTTTTTTTGTCTATATTTCGAATAAGAGATAGAAAAAAATGTTACTAATTCAAAATATAAACTAAAAAATTTAGAGGCAAAAATAATTCTATCTCTAAATTAGCTATGGAGGAAAACAATTTACCAGTTACTAGCCACCATCCATGGCAGATTTTAACGATTGGAACCAATCATGAGAATCGTCTTGGTCTGGTACGCCAACATACTCAAAAATAAAAAAGATCTAACAGTAACATCTCAGTAAATCTAAAATTAATCTTTTGGAAAAAGATTACCCATTTGTAGAAAGGCATCATTGGCCACCGTCCATGTAGATTCTGACGATCGGAACCGATCACTAGAATTGTCTTGGTTCAGTGACAACATACCCAAAAACCAAAACAATCCAATGATCGAATTTTAATAGATCTATACATTAATTTTAAAAAAATGCTACCCATTTCTGGAATGGTATCGTTGGCTACATACCATGGAAAATTCTAACGATCGGAACCTATCATCAAAATCGCCTTGGTTTCATGACCAACATACCCAAAAATCAAAACTATCCAACGGTCGAATCTTAATAGATTTGAAATATAATTTTTTGAAAAAAAAAAAAAAAAAACTACCTGTTTCTGGAAAGGCATTGCAAGCCATTGTCTATGGTAGATTCCAACGATTGGAACCGATCATCGAATTACCTTACTTTGTGACCAACACACCCAAATCCCAAAATGATCCAATGGTCAGACAATAGATCTAGAAATTAATTTTTTGAAAAAATGCTATCCGTTTTTTGGAAGGGCATCACCGACCACCGGTCCAACAGTCGAATTTCAATAGATATAAAAATTAATTTTTTTGAAAAAATGTTACCTGTTTCTGGAAGAGCATTCCTAGCCACCATCAATGGCAGATTCCGACAATCGGAACTGATCATTGAAAATGGCTTGATCTGATGACTAACATACCCAAAAATTAAAACTATCAAACGGTCAGATTTAAATAGATCAGAAAATTAATTTTTTGAAAAAAGCTATCTGTTTCTGGAAAGGCATCGCCGGCCACCGTCCATGGTAGATGTTCATGATTAGAACCAACCATCAGAATCACCTTGGTCTAGTGACCAACATACCCAAAAACCAAAACGATCTAATGGTTGGATCTCTCTAGATATGAAAATTAAAATTGGAGAACTATAAGTTACTACCTTAAATTGGAGAAACTCTGGTCGTCAGCGTTTGGGACAACATTTAGTGGCCGAAAGAGACAAGGGACTATTGGATGAGAGAAAGAGAAGGCGAACTGACGGCCGACAGTTATCGGTCAATGAATAAGAGGAGGAGCATAAATAAATAGAGGGAAGCATATATATAGCAATTTAGAGACTGAAAATTCCGTCTCTAAAGTCTATCTCTATTCAAATGAGAGACGAAATTTTCCGTCTCTAATGAAAAAAATTCAAGGAAGAAAAAAAATTATATCTCTAATTCCAAAAAAATCTTAAAAGATGAAATTTTTTCCATTTCTAAAGGAAAAAACTTTCAAAGACTAAACTTTTCCATCACTAATTATGTCTTTGAGCAAGTTTTCCCTACATCAATTCTTGTGTCTGGGACTGATCATTTGAACTACTAGACTTGGGTTGAGAGAGTGGAACAGAGGGAATTGACAAGACTAGAAACTCAACTAGGAAGAAATCTATGTCCTTATCTTCGGATAATGGAATCTCCGCCTTAAGAAAAGGTTGAGCACAATACTGATCTTGCTCAACAAACGTAAGATTAGCTGATACAAAAAATTTCTTAGTTAATGGATGAAAGCATTCATAGCCTTTTTGAGTGAATGAATAGCCAACAAAGATGCATTTAAGAGTTCTAGGATCAAGCTTTCCCCTATGTTGGGAGTGTAAATGTGCAAAAGCTACACACCCAAACACTCTAGGAATAAGGCCATTGGAGATGGAAAAATGGGGAAAGAATTGTGAAAGGATTTGGAATGGACTTTGAGAATTAAGATTTCTTACAAGTAACATGTTTAGGAGATGTGTAGCAGTCAAAATAGTTTCCCTCTAGTACTATTTTGGAACATTTTTTAAAATAGAAGGGCTCTTGTGATGGTAAGAAGATCCTTTTCCCTTTTAGCCATTCCATTTTGTTGAGGGGTGTTGACACAAGATGATTTATGAATTATACCTTTGCTTGAAAATAGAGAGAAAGGAATTTATTGAAATAATCTTTAGCATTACTAGAACAAAATTTTTTAATGTCAATATTGACTTGAGTTCTACCAATATTATAGAAAATTAGAAATATGGAGCTCACTTCAAATTTTTTTTTTCAAGAGGTAGATCCAAGTGGCATGGGTGCAATCATCAATAAAAGACACAAACCACCAAGCCCCAGTGACATTAGAAATAGGAGAAGAACCCCATATGTCACTATGAAAAGATGCTCTTTAATGCTTTGCAAGTTCACATATATCACAATGAAAATCCTCTCCAACTAATCATTTGAACAATAAAGGAAATATTAATCTAAGAACACAGAAAGATGAATAACCAAGATGAAAATTTTGTAACTAAATTCTTTTTGTACGTGACTTGGAAGACTCGGACAGAAAATATAACAATGAAAACTTAGATGTCCTACCTTGCTCACTAGATTCCTCAAGATAGTAAAGACTATCTTTCTCACTAACACATCCAATCATCTTCCTCGTTTCCTATTCTTGAATCTCACAATAAGAAGGATGAAAAACTACACTGTAGTTAGAGTTTGCAGTGCGTTTTTGGATTGAGACAAGATTAGTAAACAACTTTGGTATAGGGTCGCAAATGAGGCGAGATGTTTGCAAGCATGTTTCTCATACTTGTATCATTAATTGAATAAGAAGAAATATTAATTGAGTAATTCATTCATTAGTTGAGTAACCAAAAATCTTACTCAAGTAATAATTCATGAGCAAAAATGCCAAGTCTATGTGCTTAAGCATTTAGTTGACTAAGAAGGCATTATTAATCGAGTAACTTCATACTTAAGTGAATAATTAAGTATCCTAGTTGAGTAAAAATTATCGGACAGAGTGTGAGTCTATGTATTTGAATTATTAATCGACTAAATGAAAATTGTAGTCAAGTAAAGTCATATTTTACTCAAAAATCAAAAAAGCCTACTCAAGTAACTGAGTATCACACCATATAAATAGTGTTCTTAGAAGTTAGAAACCCTAATGTGAATTGGGATTTGTGATTCGAATTGAACTGCAAATCGAAGAGGGAAGAAACGAAGAAGAGACCCATAGTTGCCACTCCTCGTCACCGACTTGCTACTATTGCAAGCCTTCATCTTAAGTGAACAAGCAGCTCCCTGAGCCTGCATTATAGCCTTTTTGTCGTTCCCCCTTGCTGCATAGTTGCTCGGTGTTAGGTGCCATTATCTATTCACAACTTTGATTGCTCAATGCCGCCGTTGATTCACAATCACAAACTACCAACTGAGCTATCGTCGATTCACAAACACAAATGGACATTTCCATGCTCACTTGCTCGTTGCCATTGTCGATTCACAACTCTAATTGCTTGGTGCCACTTTTGATTCACAAACACAAATTGTTGGTTAAGTCGCCATTGATTTACAAACACAAATCGACGTTTCCATGCTCGCATGCTCGATGCTATTGTTTCCATGCAACACAAATTGATTCACAGCTTTAATTATTCGATGTTGCTGTTGATTCATCTTAAAAAGGTATGCTATTGCTTCGTCGATTTCTTCTTTTGTAATTTCTTAGTCTGATTCAATGATTCCTATCTACCATAACTTCATTTATTTCTTCTTCATCTATTTCATGTCGAGCCCTACTTGAGCTCGAGTTCGGGCTTTCTAGAAGCTTGTTGAGCTCAAGCTTGAGTAACGGCACTCGAGCTCTTGTCAAGCTTGTGCCCGAGCTTAACTAGTCAACCTTTTGACAAGTTGAGCCTAAGCCGAGCTTGAGCTCAAGTTTAAGGCTAGAAACTAGCTCGTGAACAGAGCCTGAGCTTAGCGAAGCTTGGCTCGACTCGGTTCAAGAATAAACTTGAAGTTCATGAGGATAAGAAGGGTTAGGACTAATAGAAGGATTCAACTCTTGTTCCTCAAGTTGCTGTTGTTGTTGGTTATAAGTAGAATCAGGTTGTTGGTTAGGAATAGATAGAAAATCCCAAACTGATATTCTTGAGGATCATTTAGAGTGTTCTCCTCCTGCATATCAGGTTTGGGATAATAAGGCTGATGTTCAAAAAAAGTGACATCCATTGAGGTAAAGAACCTCTTATGCTCGGGAGAGTAACATTTGTAACCTTTTTGATGAGGAGAGTAGCCAAGAAAGATGCATTTAATGGATTTAGGATCAAGCTTGTTCCAAAATTGGTGGTGAAGATGAACAAAGGAGGAACAACCAAAGATTTTTAGAGGAATGTGGGAAATGACCTGAGTGTGAGGAAAAGAGTTAAGGAGAACCTGACCTGGAGTTTCATGTTTGAGGATTTGTGAGGTCATTCTGTTTATAAGATAGGTGGCTGTAAGGATGGCCTCACCCTAAAAATATTTAGGAACATGGGTGGAAAACAATAAAGATATGACAACTTCTAATAGGTGTTTATTCTTGTGTTCTGCAATCCCGTTTTATTGGGGTGTATCAACACAAGAACTCTTATGGATAATGCCTTAATGTGATAGATAAGTACAAGAATTGAGTTAAAGTATTCTTTGGCATTATCGATTCATAAGATGTGAATTTTGGCATTAAATTGCCTTTGCACCATTGAATGAAAAGTTTGAAAAATGTGACCAGCTTCAAATTTTTCTTTCATAAGAAAGACCCAAGTAAGACGAGTGTGATCATTAATAAAAGAAATGAAGCAACGAGCCCCAATAATATTTTTAACCCTAGAAGGCCCCCCACGTCACTGTGGATCAAGGAAAAATGATAGGATGGAGTGTAGATTTGGCTAGGATAATTGTTCCGAACATGCTTAGTATTGACAAATTTCACATTGTAACACGTGGATCTTGATTCTTAAACAAGGAAGTGAACAATTTCCTAAGATAAGTAAAGTTTGGATGTCCTAATCTATAGTGTCATAACATGATTGCACTATTATTGTTAGAATGAAATCTAGAGAGACAAACAGGGTGTTGAAGGAAGTAGCAATTGCTAGAATGAACTTGATTATTCCCTGAAGTAGTCCCTTTAAGAATGTAGAGTCCCGAACATGCCTCAGCACTGTCAATCTTCTTCCCTAAAGTCCGATCCTGAAATTCACACACATCCTTTGAGAATTTGGTAACACAATCCAGGTCAGTAGTAAGTTTACTAATTGATAAAAGGCCACAGTCTAAATTAGGCACCAAAAGGATCAATTTGAGGGTAAGTCCCTTGGATAGAGTAATAGAACCTATTCTTGCCACACCTTTGCTAGCGAACCATCTACAATTTTTACCGTCTAGTCTTTCTGTGGGCTATTCCTAGTCATGTGGTCAGAAAGATTGGACAATAAAAATTGCCAGTCTTTTTACCAATCTTTTTGTGGATTATTCCCAGTCATCTGCAAGTTTGATATTCCCAGTCATGTGATTAGAAACTCCTGAATCAATAATCCATATATGAGATAATTCTCTCTTATCAGTGAAAGCATGTGAAAAATTACCTTTGTGGGTTATTGAACTTGCTGCCACTGTAAAAGATTGAGAGATTTGTGTCTTGGCAAACATATTTTGTATCCATTCCATATGTTCTTTACTGAATAGATTAGATGCTGAGACTGTAGTGGTCTCCTCCATGGAGGCTAGGGTGCCTCTACTCTTCCTTTCATGAGCCAATTTCCAATATGGTGGCTTGCTGTGGATGTCCCAACAGGTATCCCTAGTGTGTCCTGTCTTGTGATAATGATCACACCAAGGATACCCCTTCTTTTGTTTGAATGTTGTTGGATCGCCTCCTTAGGTGAATAGGGCAGAATGCTCCAGATTCAGAGTTATAGGTTTTAGCATGATCTTCAACCTACTTTCCTCCTTACGAACCTCAGCAAACGCCTCCTTGATACTTGGTAGAGGTTTTGTACCAAGAATTCTTCCTCTAACTCCATCTAGGTTTTTGTTCAAACCTATGAGAAACTTGTTTAACCGTTTCTTCTCCACAATCTGCTTGTACTTTGTCGAATCTTTTGTACACTTCCATTGGATAGTATCATATTTATCCAATTGAAGCCAATACTTATTCAAGGAGTTGAAGTACTGCGTGACATGGGATTCACCTTGCCTTAGATCATCAAGCATACTCTCTATTTTAAACAACTCAGAGGTATTCTCAATGTGCAAGTAGGCTTCCCCAGCAGCCTCCCAAATTTCTTGTGCAGTGTCATATAATAGAAAATTTTCACTTATCTCATTGTTCATAGAGTTAAAAACCCAAAACGTTACCATATGATTCTCAAACTTCTAAATTCAGAACTTTGGTTCTTCCCCTGGTTTGCTTGTGGCTCCGATTTAGTAATCATCTTTCCCTTTGTCGCATATGAACATCATCACTGACTGTGATCACTGAAGATAATTCTGACCATTCAACTTATATCCAGTGACTGTTCCAAGGTTGTTGGTTGGTAAGGGAATGATCTCGGAGGACTAGTTGCTCTTGTCGGCCTTGACATAAAATATCAAGTCTAAATTGTAGGAAGAATGGATTGAGAAAAAAACGGAGTTATGCGGCAGTTAATGCCTAGGGTTTTACAACAAAAGAAAAGTTTTGCTTTGATACCATGCAGAAAAATACTCAGGGAGAAGAATAATCTATCTTGTTCATTCCAGTATGATATATATATACATGAGTATAAGATATCTATACAGTGTAGAAGTCTATTCTAGTTTACAAGATATCTATGCTATCTAATAAATACAAAATAACTATCTCTAAAATTTAAGAGTACAATTAAATCTAAATGAATTATCTTGAATTATCTCCTCTCTTCTATGAGCTTTATCTTTCCTATACTTTCGGAACCTTATCTAACAGCATTCCTTGATCTTTCTATCCTCCCGATTTTTTCTTATTCTCCACATCTCCTTTTAACCAGCAACAACAACAACCTGAGGAACAAGAGTAACATCCTTCTATCAGTCTTAACCCTTCTCATCCTCATGAACTTCAGGTTTATTCTCAAAGAAAGTCTAAACAAAAGGATAGTGAGGAACAAGCATGTCCCAGGACTAATCAAAAGGCCAACCCAAATCCAGATCTGTTGGTAAGGGAAAAGACCACTATTGGTGAGAATTCTGACATTGCAGCTATTAAAGAGGATCTAAATTAGCCTATAGCATTGAGAAAGGGAGTACGATCATTCACTCAACATCCTATTCACAACTACATATCATACAAAGGTCTTTCAACTAAATTCGGTACATTTATCTCAAATGTAAACAAAGTGCAGGTTCCTAGCACTATTCAGGAAGCCTTTCAACACCCTAAGTGTAAGGAGGCAGTCCTTGAGGAAATCAAGGCCTTGGAGAAGAATGAAACTTGGGATATAACTGATTTACCTCCTGGAAAATACCCTATGGGCTGCAAATGGGTATTTACAATAAAGTATAAGGAATATGGGAAGATTGACTGGTGTAAGGCTCGCCTGGTGGCAAAAGGCTTCTCCCAATCTTATGGAATTGGTTACCAAGAAACTTTTTCTTCGATGGCAAAACTAAATATTATCAAATGTCATGACCCTATAAGTAATAAAAGGGTATTATTGTAATAGGGTAGAATAGTTTGTTAGGGATATTCTAGCAATTAGTTAGGTGCACATGGTTGCATGTGCAAGGCTGTTAGGGGACAAATATGCCTATATAAGGCTGATGTAAATGGAGGAGATGTATGCTGAAATTGATATTGATATTGAATCTTTATTTTCTCTCTCTTTCCTCTCTCTCTCTCTCTCTCGTTCAGCGCTATTCCATTCCTTCTCTCCCAAATTCTTTGCAATCTCCCCCATTCATTTCTTCTCAGTTTCTTCTCCAATTCCTCTTCTAACTTATCACGAACCCTAGGTTCGTGACAAATGGTATCAGAGCAATCGTCCTCGGTTGTGAGTTCGTAAATTCAATAGAGTCCGATCCGATTTGGAGGTCCCTCCGGGAGTCGAACCCAGGTCGCTGGATTCAAAGTCTAGAGTGTTAACCAACTAGAGTCGAAGTAGAGCAACGATTCTTGGTAGTGGTTCTGATTCGTTTCGAAGGCTGCTGAAATCAATTTCAGTGATTAAACGGAATAGGCAAAAGTTCTGAGGTGATAGTGAGTCCGCTGGTGTTGATGCGAATAGCCAGGAGGTCGCGATTTGGACTTGGGAGTGTGGCGACTCTCCAAGGCGAGCGTGAGTCCATCGAAGGTGAAGCAGACGGCCTAGGCGTGTGCGACTGAAGCGGAAGATAGGTTGCAGGAGCTCCGCTGGAGTTGACAACAGAAGTGAGGAAGGTGTCGCAACCATTACCAAACGCAACCAGTGGGTAGGAAGAACCAGAGGAGGAATCGCTATTGTTTTCTGAGTTGCTGTAGTCGATCAAGAGGCAAGGCGAGTCGAGTGTAGGGACTTCTGCAACAGGCGAACAAGAAGGCGGAATCGGATCCGTTGCTTAGCGGTTCATTTTGCTAGAGGACTAAAGATCGCTAGCTGTGGTGAGGCAATTGCTAGTCCTGAGCGATTGTTGTGAAGTAGAAGAGCAGGTGGATTGCGGCTATTTCCGAGGCTGGGCAATGTGGGTCAGCAAGCTGAAGCAGATTTGGCAGAATTGGAAGCCAATTCATAAAATATTGCAGCCATCAAATTCTCAATTCTAGAGAATTCTGTTAGTTTCAGGACAATTGAGCAAGGGAGGTGAAGCCTACCCAAATCTCTGCAGAATTCCGTTTGAGGCGAGCCGACTTGGAGGAATTTTGAGTCATAATTGAAGGCGATTTTGACGGTGATCGTGAGTCGCTTTGGTTGTGATTTCAACTCCAGCAATTATATACTTCTACCGATAATGGAAGTAGAAACAAGCTGATTTCCAAAAGGCTGATTTCCGAAAATTGATTCCGATGTCTGGTTGATAGACGACTGTCATAGCATTGTGGGTTGGAGTTCGGGAGGCGAACACCGTCGGCAACGTAGCCAGGTAAAGTTCGATCTGTTTAGTCTATTGCCAGCTAACATGATTAAATTCCAAGAAAGAGAGCAACCCTTCGTTCAGACGTTTGAATTTGGGGGGCGAAGCAAGGTGGACAACGCTCCAAATTCTTGGCCTGTGTCTCGTTCTGCTAGTGAAAGTTCTGCCAAGGCAGGCAGTGCGTACATGAGGCCATGGGAGACTCAATGGCAGCCAAAGAAGGCTGCATGTTCAGTGGGGTGTCCTACTCATGAAGTTAGGAGAGGCTGTGAGCAAAGGGAAACAAAGGCAGCCAAGGGGAGCAGTGCATACATGGAGCAAATGAGCCCTAAATTGCAGCAAAAGAATGCTTCATTTTCAGCTGGAATGGAGCCTCAATGGCAGCCAAAGAAGGCTGCATTTTTAGTTGGCAGCAACAAGGAACATGAGAAGGGGAGCAACCAATTGGACAAAGGAACCAGCAGTGGGTTTGATGAAGAATGCAAGGAATTCGGTCGAATGTTTCACGAGAAGTCACAAGAATTTGCGATGATACTTATTAAGAAGTATCATTACAACTTTCCAGTGGAATACTTTGATGATTATCACGGCAGTTTTAACAAAGATGAATTCCTTAAAATAGAGCAGCCAAAGGAGAAATTTAGGAGGCAAGAAGCAGATTCACTGCCTACCTCCAATACGGAGTGGAAGAAGTATGTCGGCCTAGGTGGAATGGACAAGAAAGGTGACGATAATGACAATGCTGGTAGCAATAGCAGACTTTGCGGGGGTTCGGTACAAGGTGTGTGGGCAAAAGGAGAATTAAAGGAACACACCGATTCATTTGGAAAAGAAGTTCTCAATGGTGATGTTTTTGGGATTCTGCAACAAGAGCAGTCCAACTTTAAGGAAAAAGAGGAAGAGGAGGAGGAAGAAAAAAGTGAGGAAAAGGGATTGGAGGATGACACTCAATCAATTGACAGCCTCTCAAGCACTCTTACTAGTGCTGAAACACTTGGTTAGGTGTCAATTATTGAGCAATCGTTGGCTGGAAGTGAAGTTGCAGCAGCTCCTAATGTTAATGCTCACAAACAACCTTGGTATGAGTATTCAAGGAAAGAATACAAATCTCCATTGCTGCATTTTGAGGCTGCTGTTGATATTTCTGCAACAAAACATGGTTGTGGGTTGAATGGGGATAGAGTAACAGCAACAATGGCTGAAGATCTGCCCTTCTTACTTGTTTTGGATGGTAATGAAGTTTTCCCTATTGAAATTCTGGGCCAATTCATACTTAGAATTGATCTTGAAAACCTAAGAATGAAGAAGAAAAGACCTAGAAATAGAAAGAAAGAAAGGAGGATTATTCGCATAGAGAAGGTTGGAATTGGATGAAGAGCAATGGCTACTTGCGGCAAGTTCTTGGGGACAAGAACTCTCTTATGGAGAGGGGAATTGTCATGACCCTATGAGTAATAAAGGGTATTATTGTAATAGGGTAGAATAGTTTGTTAGGGATATTCTAGCAATTAGTTAGATGCACATGGCTGCATGTGCAAGGCTGTTAGGGGACAAATATGCCTATATAAGGCTGATGTAAATGGAGGGGATGTATGCTGAAATTGATATTGATATTGAATCTCTATTTTCTCTCTCTTTCCTCTCTCTCTCTCTCTCTCTCTCGTTTAGCGCTATTCCATTCCTTCTCTCCCAAATTCTTTGCAATCTCCCCCCTTTATTTCTTCTCAGTTTCTTCTCCAATTCCTCTTCTAACCTATCACGAACCCTAGGTCCGTGACATCAGAGCATTGTTATCCTTAGCTACAAACTTGGATTGGCCTTTTCACCAATTAGATGTGAAAAACGCATTCCTAAATGGAGACCTAAAAGACGAAGTATATATAGAAATCCCTCATGGATTTGAAACTAATCTCACAAGAAACAAGGTATGCAAACTAAAGAGATCAATATATGGACTCAAATAGTCTCTTAGAGCCTGATTCGAAAGATTTACAAGGGCAGTCAAGAAGCATGGATATAACCAAAGCCAAGCATACCACACCTTATTCATCAAGCACTCCTTGGAAGGTAGAATATCTATTATTATTGTATATGTGGATGATATCATTGTTACAGGAAATAATTTTCCTGAAATCAAGAGTCTCAAAGAAGTACTGGCAAGAGAGTTTGAAATCAAAGATCTAGGAAGCCTAAGATATTTCTTAGGCATGGAAGTACAAAGGTCTAAAGAAGGAATTTCAGTTTCTCAATGGAAGTATAACCTAGATCTACTAAATGAAACATGTATGTTCGGTTGCAAACCAGTAAACACACCCACGGAATCTATTTCAAAACTAGATATTGGCAAAGAAAGTGCTTTGATTGACAAAGGGAGATATCAAAGATTGGGGGGAGGGGGGGAGAAATTATATACTTATTACATACTAGAGCGGATATTGGTTTTTTTGTAAGCATTGTAAGCTAATTTATGAATGATCCTAAAGAAGAACACTTGGAAGCAGTATACTGCATTCTAAGGAACCTAAAATTAACTCCAAGCAGAGGGTTAATGTTCAGAAAAATAACAAATCGAGGGGTGAAAGTTTATAGTGATGCTGATTGGGCTAGTTCAATTCTTAATAGAAGGTCAACCTCTGGATATTGCTTGTTTATATGGGGAAATCTAGTTACTTGCGCAGCAAAAAACAATTTGTGGTCTCTAGAAGTAGTGTGGAGGTCGAATTTAGAGTTATGGCTCAAGGATTCTATGAGGGAATATGGATAAGAAGGTTATTACAAGAGTTACAAGTGACTATGGCAAAACCAGAATAGGTATTATGTGATAACCAATCGCCTATCAGTATTGCCAAGAATCTAGTCCACCATGATCGGACAAAATATGTAGAAATTGTCAGGCACTTTATCAAGAAAAAGTTAGAAGGAGTATTCCAACTTGTCTACATTCCCACTAACAGCCAGGTAGCAGATATCCTTACTATGGCTCTACCGAGAAGAACATTTGATGAATTAAGCAACAAGCTTGGCCTAAATAATATATTCAACCCAGCTTGAGAGAGGATAAAAGGATCAAGGAATGCTGCTAGATAAAGTTCCGAAAGTATAGGAAAGATAAAACTCATGGAAGAGAGGAGATAATTCAAGATAATTCATTTAGATTTAATTGTACTCTTAAATTTTAGAGATAGCCATTTTGTATTTATTAGATAGCATAGATATCTTATTAACTAGAATAGACTTCTACACTGTATAAATGTCTTATACTCAGGTATATATGTGCCATACTCAAATGAACAAGATATATTATTCTTCTCCCTAAGTATTTTTCTACACAACCCTACTTTGTACATGAAGGACATTTCTCAGTATGAGAAAATCATTTACGTAAACTTCTCCTTGGCTAACTACTGTTGTTGTCATGCCATCAACAATGATTATCTTTTTATTACTAGGACATGGTGTATATGAAATAAATTTAAGAGATCAACAAATCACGTGGTCTGTGGCCCTTGAATCAATGATCTATACACTTGGAAGGGTCATATCTGAGGCATTTAGAGCATGAGAGAAGGAGGAAATGCCTGAAAAGATTAAGATACAAGTACTTGTTCCAATTGGCTTCTCTAGGGACCCAACTAACTGTTTTAGCTTTGTAATTTCTTCCTTCTTAAAATCAGCCAGTGATTCTTAAGAATCCTCCTCCTTAGTTTGTTATGTGTTTGCCAAATACACTTGCTCTCCTGTCTTTTTAGTGTTCCTAATGATCCCATGTTCTTAGCTTGAGACTTACCATGGAGCTTCCAACATTTTTCTATGGTATGTCTAAGCTTTTTACAATAAATACACCATAAGGAGTTTTTGTTTAATCGAAATCCATCTATTGCCTTTCTAACCTCACCTGATTGTTTTTTTGAACTAGGATGCTTCATAATCACTCTTCTTATCATTCAAGTTGAACCATCTACTATAGGAGTCTCAAGCATTACTCCCCTCCTTCCTTCCTCAACACAAATAATAATTATTGTCTCATTTAGAGATGGTATGAACAATAGCTAGACCAAGTATTTATACCTTCATTGCATGAAACTTAATGTTCAATCCAGCAAGAAATTCATAAATTTTATCATCATCAACAAATCTCTTGAGAAAAGTTGCATCCTCACTACACTTTATCTAAATACATTTATGAGATTTTGGTTTTAATCTCGTAAATCTAGGCAGCATCACAGACTTCAAAATATGTTTGTTTCACAACATCCCACATCTCTTGAGCCATACTTAAAAACATGATCGTATCACTTATTTTCAGAAATATAGAGTTCCATAACCAAGACATTACCATAGAATCTTTTTCATCCCAAGCCTCAAATGTAGGATCCCTTTTCTTAGGCCCAGTATCAAGTAAATGACTCAACTTGCCTCTTCCTTTCAAAAATGTGCAAACCAACTAAGACCATTTCAAATAGTTTTTGCCATTTAGACTATAGGTTGCTTGAATATTTTGCAGTTCTCCGGCTGGAGTTGTGACCTTGTTATCTCTGCGAATAGGTATCAATGCAAGTGCCTTAGAAGCACCATTGAATTCAGTTGATGTGGACATGGTCTCTTGGTATAGATCACTTGATCTCTCATCTGAATATGGGGTAGAATATTGTCCTTGCAAAAGTACAAATTCGTAGGACTCAACATGAAGAAGAAGAAGAATGCACAATTCTAGAAAAGAGCCTACAACTCTGGAACCATGATAGAATTTGAGCATAAAACACAATAATATTTTATTACAAGGATAAGTCTAAATATATGCAATTTTGGAGAGTTAACAAACCACTTTCCTAAAAATAGGACACTAACTTAACCACTAAGATAGATAGGATAGGATTACACCCTTATCTCTTGACATAATTAAGGAATTGGTATACATCATGTGGAAAAAATAATGAATGAATGACAAAAAGCATGTGAGCAAATAATTGAAAGCAATCCCCTCCACTCTAAAAGGCCACAAGAAAGAAGAAGCAGATTCCTTGAGCCAAAAACCGTATAAATCACCCCAAACCTCTCACCCTTTGCCTCAATTTAATACTTCAAAGCTCGGCCTCATATGACAATGGAGTTGAAAGTGAGTAATGAAGAAGAGACGGTGCCATTCACATGCCTGTTGTAGGTATATATTGGTATATACACGCAATGAGCAACTAGAAGCAAAAAATGGGAAAGAGTGATGAAAGAAGAAAGGGCACACTGTTGTGATTTGTGACACACTTAGAAGTCAGAGAACTGAGTATGAATTTTGAAGAAGGGTTGTTAATTAAGCCAAAGCTGTCCATAAGTGAAGATGTGAAAACCATCTGGAAGATTAATATGGGGCTTCTAAACAATGAACTCTCTGTTGCAAAGAAATGAAGCAAGCAAGGAAGTAAAGAAATCAATTTAGTAGCTGAGAACATTAAGTGGGGATGTTTAGGAGAACTTGAAATAAATTGAAATGTGTAATCATAATAATGAATATAAAACAAGGAGTTAAAAAATCATAGTAATTATACAACAGTGAGAAGTTTTGAGTTCCCTTGCAATTTCTAGTAGACGACTAGAATGGTCCTGGGAACATAATGGATAAACTTAATAAGTACATTCAGATAGAGTTGCCTTGGGGCATGCTGTTAGTAAATGAAATTGTCTTGGCGGATGACAAAAAGAAGGCATGAATGAGCTTGAGATATGGAGGAACACGACCACTTTAGAATTTAGAAGTTTTAAGTTGAGTAGATTGAAAACCAAATATATGGAATGTAAGCTTAGTAAAAATATAAATGTGAATAATATTATAGTGAGATTTGAAGATCAATCAATGCATCCTAAGATAAAAAAACAAAAAAAAACAGGTCAAGATATATAGGATCATAAGACCAGCTTTTTTCGTGGGGCATCGATTGACATATAGTGAAGCACCAACATGTGCAAAGCATGAACGTAATGGGGATAGAGATATTACAACCAATGTGTGGCCATACAAGAAAGGATAAAGTTAAAAATGAAGTTACATAACAATGTTGAAGTGGCTTCTATTGAAAATAAGATGCATGAAACATAATTAACATGGTTTAGTCATGTGAAAGGAAAACTAATAAAGACTCCTCTTAGGAGAATGGATGAAATGGAATAAGTCTTTAGAAAAAACTGGAGAAAGACCAAGAAAAATGCATAGAGAGCTCTTAGGTATGATTTGAGTTTTAAGGATGTTACAAAATATATGATCGGTGATAAATATGATTGGCCAGCTCAAGTTCTTGTAAGTGACCCCGCCTAATGAGATTAAAAGTCTTAATGTATTGTTATGGAGAGGAGACGAGAGGGAAAGCACTGCAAAGTAGCAGCCTTCAAATGGTTAAAGGACATTTAAGAGAAGTATGGTATTCAACAATGTAATAACTGTGCACTCATATTGTATAGCAGCTGGTACTTGTCTAGTTAACTTGAAGGCGAGAGACTTACACTGTCAAGTAATATAGTTGAGCTCTTGAAATTTC
The DNA here is from genome assembly GCA_036245055.1 of Diospyros kaki. Lineage (NCBI taxonomy): Eukaryota > Viridiplantae > Streptophyta > Magnoliopsida > Ericales > Ebenaceae > Diospyros > Diospyros kaki. Next base: position 664,397 of record BSEG01000010.1, read on the forward strand.
TATGTATTATTTGGTTTTGTGAAGAGTGCAAAAATGCCAGCCCTTTTGCAGCTCCTATTAAGATCTTAAGCCTTATCTCCCATGGAAGTAGCTGAAAACCAGGGCCCCCTGCAGAAGGCAACCATATGGTATAGTGTAAGCCAAATGAATTGAATTGATCAATAGAAGATAAAAATAAGTACAACTCTTACTTCCAAAAAGTTGTTTGTCCAAATGGTCATTCTCCATGAATTCATAAACAAGTAGTTGCCTTTTACCTTGCAACAGTATCCCAATAGCTTAACTATGTTAGCATGAGAAATCTTTCCTAGGATATCGATCTCAGGCTGTATAAATTGAATAATGAGCAGTAAGCAAAAGGCTTTTGGGGGAATATAACTGAATTAAATAAATTGAAAAATAATGTTAAATACTTCAATTCCAAATATTAAATGCGAAAAATAGAGAATATGAGGTATTCCAAATTTACAGCTATGGTAAAATAAAAAAGAAGGAAATATAAAACATCAACAACTTCAATTTCATGTAAAAAACTAAGCTGTAGGACCATATAGCTGTCTTGTATTACTATTATTATCTTTTTATAAGAGAATGCATGTATGAAAGGACAAATCCTAGGCCATATACAGTGATAAATCATCTGCAAGATGTGCCATGTTTCTATAAAAAAAAAAAAAAAAGTTCCTCCACTGCAGAAACATAAAATCTTCCAAACCTAATGTTGCAATCTACTTGGGCAAGCCCACTCCCATGAGTGCAAAAGCATCAAAAAGTAAACATCAGAATAATCTATTGTACACCAAGAATGAGAAATCCATGTAGCAAGAGAATATATGGCATATTGATCTCCCATCCCTCTTACACATAAAGTGCCTGTTGGTCACAACCTAACCATGCAAGCCTTTACAAGGCAAGTCCATGCCAAGCCCTTCATCCTTATATAAGATTGAATCTATGTATCGATATGCTCACTCTTTGGTAAGGGTGCACACAGCACACAGATCAGGCAAAGCCAGCTTTCTGGTTCTAAGAGTTTTGACCCAAACCCATTGAACTAATTATGGAGCCGAATTGCCTGAGCCAAATCAGTTTTGGTTTAGTTGAGTTTGGTCACAATTTGATTGGTTGGATTCTACCTCTGTTCTAAACTAATGTTTTTCTGTTTTATTTTCTCTCTACTAACAAATAAACAAACAAATAAATGAAAAAAAAGTACAACTAGTGCGTTTGACATAAGCTGATTTTGTGTGAGTAGACTAATAATTTAAAATGTATGCATATTGCTGCATATACAATCATGAATAATATCAAAATTTATTGCAAAAATAGAATTGATCTATTCTATCATTTTTAGGCCCAAAATCAAACTTGAGTTCTAATGGAATTGAGAAGGCAAGTCACTGATGTCAAATCTTAATTATGCTATTGCACTCTCTCCAATAGTTCCACAATGCAATGCATGAACTTAATACTCCAATAGAATGCACAATTATGAACATGTTTATTGTTTCTGTATTGGTGCTTAGATTCCATGAATGGATCCGGAAATCCTGAGAAGAAATCAGGATATTTTCTAAGAATCAATCTCTGATTTTAAGGAGACTGTCAGCTCCTAATAACCAGATTTGTTTCCTATTTCTGTCCTAGATTCTGTGTATATATTGTTTCCTATTATTGTATCTATCTAATATTTTTCCATTTTTTAGAAAACAGCTGTTATGCCCTCCTAATACTACAATTAGGGTTGTATCGATCATACTTATATATAATAAGAATTCTACTATTCTTCTGAAATACTCTCTGCACAAGTATACTTGTATTATATGGTATTATTAGGCATGAAAAATCCTCATCTCCTAAAAGTTTCAAGCCCTAATGAGAATTCCATTTGATCATTCTTTATTTACATCATTTTTAACACAAACTTCATCTTGGCCACCGTTAATTATTACAAAAATAAAGAAATATACTTCCTGTTATTACGCCAATGGTATGTTCGTGTGGGCGATTAAATTTTGTAGTACTAGAACTACTGTGAGATTAGATGGGATTATGACTGTTGTTTTTGTAAGCACAAGATTAAGTGTAGGAACAATTTCAATAATGAAACAGTTTACAAGAAGTTGCATCTATTCATGAGAAGATATGATGGTTGTTAAATAACTACTAGCTACTCAAGTGACTGTTCTCTAAGAGTCACAGCTCTTTGTAAAGGTGTAGTTAATTTGGTGACAATTCTAATAGTCACGCCTTTTCATTAAAAGACAACTAGTTATATTGGTGACTATTCCAACAGTCACACCTTCTCAATAAAAGGTGCCAAGGTTGGTAATTTAACTACATAAGGATAATATTGTGACTATTTGAAAAAATCAAAACTTTCCAGAAAGGGTATGAGCAAAACCATAAATAGCATTCTCATTTGGTTAAAAGAGAGAACAAAAATTTTCCATGCATCTGAATCATCTTTATTCCTTAAAGCTTGTTTATTACAAAAACAATGTTGAAGACTTTGATAGCGTTGTTGCCATTGATGATTACTCAGAAATTTAAATACGTTTTGTGTAGAACACATTCAAACATAGGCTTCTGTCTGTATACTAAAGGCTATTTTGGGATACCCCAATGCACGCTAACTCAGTTTTTGGCGGAAGTGAATTAACTCTTAAAGAAAAGTGATGATACAGACCCAGAAGCCATACTTTGTATAATTATCAGTAGATTTTGCTACTGTAGTGGATCACAGAGCCAACATACTTAAATTCTCCACCAACATTAAGGACTAGGATAAAGCAGAGCGTCCATCCCTTCATTGATATGGATCTTATATTATGATAGAAAATATAAGACATATAAAAGTATAGCTGTGATTCATATTTCTAATAAAATTTTGATTTGCTAATAAAATATTTCATATTTTTAAATAATTCATAAAATATAAATATATAATACTAACATAATTATATAACTATTTATATAATGAAAAAAGTATACATTGTATTCTGTTGATTGTAATATTAATAAAATAAAATAAAATAAATGTTATAATAATATTAAGCTAAGATATTGTATTAATAATAACATTAGTCAGATATTCTTCAGGCAACTAGTTGCAGTTTATGAAACAAATCTTCTAAAAGAAACATGCTAATAAATAGAGTTTATTTCTTGAGTACAAGTTATTCTTCACTTAAGTTATTTGAAATGTAGATTTTTGGCAATGGAAGACTATGAAACTTATATATATTTCAGGGTTTTGATGAAACTGATAACTAGAACATTATAAGTATCAATGACTAACCAGGTAAAGACAGAATTGAAAGACTAGTTAAGATTTGTTGACAGTTTTATTCATCCCCTAACTGGTGTTACTTGAAGTACCTGGAGACAAATTTGAATGTACTCACAGGACAACCTCCTGATGGCAACGGCTGATCTACTACTGTTCAATAATGGCACTCCCTCCTTAAGCCAACCTTTGTAGACGCTTGTTCCTTCAATCCCATATCCCAAGAACATATCCAAACTGAAATTTTTGGTAGCCTTTTTCAATTCTGAAAAACTGAAGATCCTTAAATTGGAGGTGCGTAAGCCCTGCCCATTGATACATGGCTGAGTGGCAGCAGTTCTGGATGTGCTGATCTGTTCATTCCCTGGAGTGGAACTTTTATCTAAACGATGAGCCAAGCTGAGCATCCAGGGTATCTTCCCTGCCATATTCAAACAACAAAAAAAAAAGTTTTAGATAATAGCTAAATCCAATTCCAGTTACATAAACATAAGATGTAAGAAGAAAATGCGAAATATTTCTGCAGCTGAAAAGGAAACTCCTGGAAGAAAAATACAAAAACCCAGCGTATATCCTAAATAAAAAATCCATACTTCTGGCTGAACTGGGAAAATTGATCTTCTGGAACACCTTGGTGGACTTTCCCTCTGCCCCATTCTTGCTTGGGGGTATATTTTCATTATATTGCACTGAAGTGGAAGGGATCTTGCTTAGGGGTATATTCTCGTTATATTGCACTGGAGTGGAAGGGGAGGAGATTTCAGCTAATGCATGCTCAAGGCTAACCACCACATCAGCCATTGTTGGGCGTCCATTTGGATGCGTGTGCAAACATTTCCTAGCAACTTCTGCAAACACCTCAAGGCTTTTTGATGGTATTGGTAGTTGATCCCTCAAAATGGGGTCAATAATTTCATCAAGTTTTCCATCTTTGATGCAGCCTTGAGCCCAAGAGGATAGACTGTGTTGCTCCTCCTCGAGGCTTAAATCCACTGCTGGCCTCCCACAAAGCACTTCTAAGAGCACCACGCCAAAGGCATACACATCTGATTTCTTGGTTAGATTGCGAGTTAAGAAATAATGTGGATCAAAATAACCAAATGTGCCTTTAACATTTGTGCTAACATGGGAAACAGAACCGCTCGAGGTGCCCATTTTACATAATCCAAAATCTGAAACCTTAGCCACCATGTCCTTGTTCAATAAAATGTTAGTGGTCTTCACGTCTCTATGAATGACACCACCCTGAATACCAGTGTGGAGGTAATCCAACCCACGGGCAGCACCAATGCAAATCTTGAGCCTTTGCTCCCACGGCATATGACAAACGTTGCCATTTTCTTTAGTATTCTTTTTGTAGAGATGTTTAGCAAGTGTACCCTGCTCCATATACTCATACACCAGGATCTTCTCATCGCATTTGTCACAGTAGCCCAGAAGGTTAACAAGATGCTTGTGTCGAAATTTAGATATCGTATCAATCTCCATCCAAAACTCATTTGGGCCTTGCCTAGACTTTGGTTTCATCCGCTTAATGGCAACTGTGGTTGTCCCTCCATTAATGAGTCCCTTATAAACGTAACCAAATCCACCACTTCCAACGACTAATCTGTCGTCAAAGTTTCTGGTTGCTGATTGGAGCTCAGCAAGTGAGAAGCGGCAATATGAGCCTTCCGAAGGTAACGATGATAGGATGTCTTCTTGTCCAGATTCTTGCCCCAAATAGGCCAATGGATAAACAACAACATTCAATGTGATGAGCAAAATGATTAGACTATTTGCAATGGTATAAATGCCATAACCAAGCACTACCTTCTGAGGCTTTGAATTATGAGATGTCAAAGCATGTGCAATGGGAACCATGTTCACCCCGGCAAGGTTGTTGTCAGGGTTGCTCAACTTGAACACCTCCAGCCCCTTTAGAATTGCATCACCACTGTGTCCCATGTTCCCCGTGTTGTCGTGGCTCTTGTGAGGGCTTAGAGTTATTGTCATATCGCGCTTGCCCGCTGTCCGATCTCCTTCCATCGTCACCATGTAGTCTCTGTACACTGCAATTCCATTTCCACCAGCCCATTTGATAAGGTCAGCATTAGCCTCAGCAACCTGATTATCAATGAATATGCTGAACTCCATTTGGCCAACATCTTTAATCTCGTACTCAAGCTCACAGAAATGGAATCTAAGCAGGTACCTGAATCCTTGATCTACAGGTAGCTTCCACGTAAAACTGATACGCTCCTTCGCTTGCACTTCCCGAGTCATTGACCGGTATGTTTGGTAAACTCTCGTAGGAGCAGAGTATGTGGGTATAACTGCGTAGTTGATCCCAATTGTGGTAGTAACGGGCACGGCCCTTGATTCTAAGAAATAATTGGAGTCCTCAAACCACTCTCGGAACATGCCAGTATCCTCTATGGGTAAAAGGGAGCTTCCGCCAACATTTAACCGATGCACTGTCTCAAGTGCAACGCTTGTATCCAAGAAGATCGAGTATCTAAATTTGTTGCCAACGACTAGTACACCTGGATCATCACCCTCACGGGAATGATATAATCCAGTTGGGATCGAGACAATCTCAATCCCATTGACAAAAGCATAGGCTTCCTCTGAAGAGGGAGAAAATGTTAGGATTAATGGTTGACTATCTTCCACATGTACGCAAAATTCTTTAGCAAATGATGGTAAGGCCAAAACATCAGCGGTAAGTGCAGCACTGAAGTTGCTGAGGAGGGTATAGGGACCGGCTTTTACAGTAAAAAAGGCCTTGGACCTCTCGAAGCCAGGGTATTCAGTTGGGTAGAAATGTAGGCGGATGAATTTTTGGCCCGGAGTGACATGGAAAGTGTAGGTGAATGTGGACCGAGAAATCTGGGCGGTCATGTAGGGGACAGGATGAGGAGGAGGAATTAGGTGCTTTCCAACGGGAGAGGAGCTTACCAAATTGCGTCTGCCTCTGGATCCTTGCAAAATGATGTATCTGGAAGCAACGTCGCCGGCCCATTGCCGGCCATCTAGAGCAGTTGAGTTGCCAGAGGAGCCGCAGTCAGAGCTGGCCCTACTGTAAGGCCAGCACGGCGGCCGCCTAGGGCCCCCAAATTAGGAGGGCCCCACATTTTAAAATTTTGTTATTTATATATATTTTTATTTTTTAATAATAAATATTTTATTAAAAAATTAAATAAAAAATATAATTTGATGAAAATATCAATGATTATAAAACACAATTTGTTGAAGAATTCTTTAGAGTTGATTATTTTATATAAACAATTGATCAAGTCATTTCTTCACTTCGCAATAGATTTGAATAATTTGAAATATATGAAAAAAAATTAGATTTCTAAGCAATTTTAAAAAATTAAAATCAATCGATGAAGATGTTTTAAAAGGATATTGTTTGAATCTTAAAAATGTTCTTAACTTTGATGGACTTTCTGATATAGATGGTTTAGATTTATTTTTAGAATTAAGAGTGTTAAGACACTTTTTAAGAGGAAAAAAATAGTACATTGAAAATTCTTCACTACATCAAAAGAGTCGATTATTTTCCAAATACATATATTGCTGTTTATAGAATATTATTCACAATTCTAGTTTCAGTGGCTTCTGTTGTAAAAAAAATTTCAAAATTGAAATTGATAAAGTCATATTTGAGATCAACTATGTCACAAGAAATATTAAATGGATTAGATATATTATCCATTGAACATGGTTTATTAGATAAACTTAATTATGGAGATTTAATCAACGATTTTGTATCTCAAAAGGCAAGAAAATTTAATTTTATATAAAACTGAATATAGGTCAACGCATATTTGTGTAATAAAATTTGCTCATTATTGGTGAATTTTACCTTTTTAATGTTATCAATTTAATGCTTATTTTGTTTTCTTCTATAAAAAAATCAAGAATGTATAGTTTTTTACTCGAGTTACACTGACCTTTCTAGAGTTTCAAGAAAAAATTAATTTTATTTTTTCTTTGTTTATTGTAATAGATTGTTTAGCATTTTTAATCTCTGAGATATTATATTTTAGTTAAAAATTCACTATTATTAAGATATTATCAAATTTTGTAGTTGATTGAACTTTAACTTTAATTAAATGAAATGATAAAATTTAATGAAATGATTTTAATTTAATGAAATGGTAAAAATTTTTAATAAAAAAATATATTATTTATTTTTTTATAAAAAAATTATACTCTTGAGAAGGCCTCAAAATTTTTTTTCGCCTCAAGCCCTTAAATTGGTTGGGCCGGCTCTGGCCGCAGTTGACGACGATGATGTCATGCGCTAGTAGTAGTGGGGAGCACAGCGGAGCAAACTCGCTGACAGACAGCAAAATAGTTAGATGGAGGAAGAAGACGCAAAGACCCATCCTTTGATCATCAAAGAGAGGAGGGGAGAGAGGGTGTATGTAACAGATTGGAAAATGCTATTTGTATAGAAGTTTGGGTTACAGAATACTTATAGAGGTGATATATCTCGAAATATCGTGATATTTTGATATCAAAATATCGTGATATTTTATGATATTTTTTGTTCGTCCCCTCCTTCCTCTCTCCCTCTTTTCCCCTCGTTGCTGCAACCTCACATGTGGTCGTTCTTCGCCTTCGCCTGTTCTTGCCGCCTCCTCACCTTGCCAGTGCCTCGCCTCACCGCTGCTACCTCCGTCTGCTCTCACTGCCTCCTCGCCTTGTTGGCGCCTCACCTCGTCACTGCAACCTCAGCTGTCTCACCCCATCGCCTCAACCACCTCGCCCAGTCGTCTCTGCTGCTTTGCCGCCTCGCCTCGCCTTGCCACTGGAGTCGACAGTGTGAGAGGAATAGCGAGTGTAACACCCCACCCTATATAGGCGTGTCACTATAAGGAAATTCTCGGTATATATATATATATTTTTCAAGTCCGTCACTCACGGCGCCTGAGAGCACAATCTTCACATGCAGATGAATCACTCGTTGCAAAACTACAGCCGGCACCCACGGTGATTTTAAGAACAATCTTCGCATGCAGATATATACCCGAGGGTTCCAGTCCTACTCGTTTAGTTAACAATAACATAATCATAACTGAACGAGACATTATATATACAGCGGAATACTTAATTAATCAAAATGACATGGCCTACCACGTGTTACACACAAAATGTTCCCATATCGTCATATGTATACAACACCAAAACTAATTATTACAACATGGTCAAGCGATGTATAACATCAATGCTTCCAAAATAATACAACAACAACAACAACTATCAAACAAACACCACTGGCTCATCGGTTGTGTCCTCGACCTCGCTGCTGTCCCTGACTGGAACGTTGAATGTTCTAGGGGCATAACCCATGTTAGATGATAAACCATATAAGTGAAGGTATGAAACAGTTATACAATGCATGAAAGACATACGAGCATGGCATACTATACGACAACATGCAAGACTCGTCTAACTCGAGATATTACCCTGACATGCTTAATCCCTCGAATGCCCCACTGTGGCACACGTTCACCTGGTCCAACGTTAATCCCTCGGGTGCACCGTCGTGACACCCGTTCACCTGGTTTAACATTATTCCCTCGAGTGCCCCAGTGTGACACCCGTTCACCTGGATTAACATTGTTCCAATCTCAAGTAGACCCCATCCCGCCCCATACGAACCCAATGATGCAATTAAACCTGACCCCACATGATATGAAAATTTACACACCATGCACCAACATTTTAAAATAAAACAGTTAATGCAACGTAGCAAATATCGACACAACGATCGTAAGTAAAAGCCTTGCAAACAATCTATGTCTAGGAGAGTATAACCGCTCACTAGAACCCACCACAAGCACTTTAAAATACTTCCAAGACAAGGTAAAACTAAAATCAAACCACTCACCTTAAATCGAAAAAGTCTGGATTTTGCCTAAAAAAACGTGCCACACCTCAAAAATTGTGTAATCCTTCTTCCAACGACCCAATTGACTCATATTTCACCATTTAAGACCTTTGGAATCAACGTTTCTATTTTTCAACAAGTTTCTCTATTTTTATTTATTTTTCAAACATTTCTACCTTCGAAAATTCATTAAAAATACCTAACATCAATTTTCACAAAATATTTTTCCATGATAATTCCTAGAATAATTTTACCTAAATTCTGAAATTAAAAACAAAGAAAAAACCTACCTCACGCGTCCACACGCGCCACCCCGAAGTCCTGCGAGTGGGAGTCACGCGCCGCAGCACAGTCTTCTTCTCCGGTCGTCTTCCCCGATTCCAGCGACGTCCAATGCCCTAAATTCTTATAGGGGCTTGTAGAGCTCTTCAAGGCGACCCCAATGGACCCTTCAACCGTCGAAAAAAGTGGCCGGAGATAGGTTTAAAACCCAGTTACAGGTTGTAGCGTCGGCCAACCTGATTTTCCGGCCAACTTCAAAAACACCCATTTATCCTACACCAATCGATCCCAAATGCTCCAGAAATGACCCTCTCAACCCAAGGAACAAAAGCCCCTTATCCCTCAAGCTAGATTCAAGAAAAAACACAAGAAATTTTGGCCGTTTTCGTTTTTGAAACCCTCGACCGAGAACCTCATTTTATACTCAATTTTTACCTGATTCCCCACCCTATCTTGCTCGTCCTTATCCCTTAAGCTCAGATCTAGCCTCTAAACCAATCGAGAAACACCAAATCGAGCGCTAGAACCCTCGAAAGATTCGGCCAAATCAGAAATCTTTTTGGCCATCATTTCCGATCAAATCCAACCCGTTTCCAGCCAATGGAAGCTCCTAATGAGCTTATCATCGTCTGGAGGCTAGCCTAGAGCCTCAGGGCGACCTGCCTGATGCCCCAGAAGCGACCGCCGGCAGCCACAGGCGGCCGGTCAGTTTCACGCCAAGCCATTTTTCAAAAATTGCACTTTCAACCCCAGCCCATTTTTAATTTCTTTTTCTCCCTTTCTGAGATACCCCTAGACTTTCGAACACTTCCACAACGACCCTCAAGTTCTATATTTTCCATTTTATTTTGGAAATTCTGAAAAAATTCGTCGATTCTACCTCCCACTGATATTTTGCAAAATCTGTACTTTTGCCCGGACTCTCCTAATTGCGTGCTTTTGATTTCAACCCTTCGAGATCTCTTAATTTTTATCAAATATCGCCCAATTGTGACATTTCTCCTCAATTGGCTCATCTTAACCTAGTCATTCGTCTTTCGTTTAAGTTTTGAATATTGCACTTAGGCCCGAGACTTTGCTAAATATCATTTTGACCCATATCTTCGAAAATTCTCTTATTATTTAATACCGGGTATTACAGCGAGAGAGAGAGAAAAAGAGGGAGAGAGATGGTATTGGGCATTTGGGTCTTTTATTACAGGGATAAAATGAGTATTTTCATTGTTTCTATAAGTATTTCTATAACAAATTTTCTGTACAAATAACATGACTCGTAATAGATTAATAGTGCCTAGGCATGAATTAGATTCGCCCAGTCAAATTAAGCACATCTTCTTAGAAAAAGTGGGATGTTTGCTCAACCTACGCACGAGACCTTAGAAAAGTTCTGGTTTGGGGCTAAGTCAAATTTATTTAATCAACTTTTCAGTTGACTCGTTATGCAACTACTTTTTGTTTTTTTTAAAAAAAAATATTTGAGTACCCCTAAAAAAATTACCATTTGAACATTAAACTTATTTATAATAGGACGAGTCTAATATCTAAATTAAATAGCGACGAGATAAGATTAATAATATAATAAAATAATAATAAAATTAAATAATAATATTGTATCATATTTAATAAAAATATATATATAATTTTTCTAAACTTACGAGCCGAGATCTGCTGTCTCATTAGTTGTCCCTCCAATCAGAAATTGCCACGTCATCAAATAATTAAACCCAATCAAATTTGTTGCATCTTCAACTTAACGACAGCAATTAACGCCATCTTCCAAAACTGCTCTCCAGACCTTCGCATGGCTCTCTTCTCTCCTCTTGTCTTTCACATGTCTCTCTTCTCGATCCCTCTTCCGCCACACCCTCCACTTTTACTGCGCCATGGCCTCCTTCTTCTCTGCCCGTCAAATGCACTCCCAGCCTCAGGACCTCATCCGATTTGTTGTCTCTCGAAAGGGGAAGGACTCTGCTGCTTCCGTTTTCGCATCGTTTCTCCAAGCCAGAGCTGCCCACCAATCTAATTTTGTGTTCGATGCTGTCATGAACGCTTACGTTGATTCTGGCTTTGTCTCTGACGTGATTCAGTCCTTCCATTTGGTCCACAAGCATCGAATTAGCGTCCTGTTTCAAGCCTGTGGCTGTCTTCTTGACTTGTTGATGAAGTCGAATTCGCCTGCAGCAGCTTAGGCGTTCTACTCGAAGATTTTGGATTGTGGGTACCCTCCTAAAGTGTGCAACTTTAACATTTTGATGCATAGCTTGTGCAAAGAAGGTAAAATGAAAGAAGCCCAGTTGATTTTTTTTATCAAATTGGGAAGTGGGATTTGAGGCCTAGTGCTGTTAGTTTTAATACGATGGTAACTGTAAATTAGGAAATTTGGAGGAAGGGTTTAGGTTAAAAAGGGTTATGCCTTAGTGTCTTGATTAATGGATTTTGCAAGGATAATAGGTTAAATGATGTTTGATGAAATGTGTGACAGAGGAATGGTGCCAAATGATGTTATTTTTACTAATTTAATTGATGAGAACATGGAAAGGTTGGCTTTGCTGTGGAAATGTATCATGAGATGTTAAAGAAAGGTGAGAAACCTGATTTAATTATGTACACCACCCTCCTCAATGGCCTATGAAAGAATGGGCAGTAGAGTGATGCGGCCCAATGATGCTACATTTACCATGGTCATCGATGTGTTCTGTGTGATATAAAACTGGGTTTCAAGTTGCTAAATGAGATGCTGAGTGATGGACGCATCCCTGATGTTGCAACCTATAATGTGTTTATGAACAGGCTATGCAAGCAAGGCTAGATGAAAAATGCTAATATGCTCTTAGAGGCAATGCTAAATCTCGGAGTGGCTCCAGACAATATTACATACAGCATTTTACTAGAAGTGCATAGCAAGCATGGAAAATCGAAGGACTTTGATGAACTACGCAATGAGAAAGGGCTAGTTCTTGATTATGCTACTTGTGAGATTGTGACTATGGGTTGGAGCAGACAAAAGAACCCACACTTGTACATGTATAGATTAGGAGCAGACAAAAGAACCCACAAAAATGTAAGTATGTAACCAGTAAATGATGTTGCTGGTTACTCACAAATGATTATGTTTTTATACAACTAGCAAACAATGGAAAATGAGCCCCTAATGTACTACTTAATAACAAGTATTTGTTTAAAAACTTGCAACCAGCGACTACAACCAGCAACCTCAAGTCTTCTTCATGCTTCTGTGAATTTCTATGCTCCAAATCTTTGAAATGATGAAGTTGACTGATGTGTCTCTACCAATAAAAATGTATAAACAATATGAATCCAAACCTTTAACATCCAAAGTATATAAAAAACACTAAACATTTACAGCAAAGAGCAGCAAACCAGTGGTGTCAAAAAGTATATCATTCTCTTCATTGTCACAACCCAACTTTCTACGAGATTGATGTTCCATAAAATTATTGGCCTCCATAACCTTCAAAAATCAAAACAAAATAAAAAGATTATTAATTTGGTCCTATTTCAGTTTCTACATCATAAATTAGTTGAACCATGACATAAAATCCATAAATACAAGCATAAGCACAAAGACAAATTTGTAAAAAACAACAATTTTTGCTGCCATTTAAAATGGGAAAACAAGATTAATTGAGAAATTTCATACCTTGTTCATACCTCAAACACCTGGTGTGCATTACTTCCCCATCTCTCATCTCCTCCCCAAAGCACCCCAACAATGCCCAGACCTCCTTCAAAATGAATTCTGATATTTGGAACAATCATTCGAACGCGATCGAGATGTCTTCATTGCGGGCTCTGGTAGAGAGTCCCGACCAGATCTGGGTTGACGACGGAGATGGCAGTGCTGGTCGTCTTTTGGTGCTGGTGTGGCAGCAACCGTCTTTCGGGAAGAAGGCAAAGGTGGCGCCCGACGCCAGTGATTGTGAAGCTGGACCTTGAGGTGGAAGAAGATGACGACTAGAAGCAGGTCAGGCAAGGTACACAGACGACAAGAAGAAAGTCCGGAGAGCAGTTTTGGAAGATGGCATTAATTGTTGTCGTTAAGTTGAAGATCCAGCAAATTTGATTGGGTTTAATTATTTGATGACGTGGTAATTTTTTATTGGAGGGACAGCCAATGGGACAGCATTTTGAGATAGCAGATATCGACTCCTTACAAACACTTCTGATTACAACAGCCAACATTGCTGATGCCGATGACATTTCAACATTCTGCAGCTTCAAAGCCACTGGATCCAAAAGAGCTCAACTTCTCCACTACCCACAAATGCGTGCTCTCTGAAAATTGAAATTGATATGAAGATCTAAGTATTTTATTTGCTTTTCAGTGGAAAGAGCATCATTAATCTAGTTAACTCTCTCTGCAGAAGAAAACCAAACCAATTACAGCTTCATTCTTTCATAACCTTCACAAGAAGCATCTTTTGTTATGTAAAAAACTTAGAGACGTAACAAAATACAACATATATTATGACAGGAAAATAAGCTTTTATCGTACAACAACGCTATTGTATATCCCGATTCCCACCTGATGAGCAGCAGCATGTCTGTAAGGCCCGACTTCTGGGCCTTATCCTTGAGAAGGCCTAAGGGGAGCCAAGCCCATGTGGCAAAGAGTGCCACTAGGTCTCCAAGCTCCTTTCTTCTTCTCTGCAACGGCTGCCGGTTCATTCCTTAGAGGCATGGATCAAGCTTTCCCTTCTCATCCCCCATTCACAATCGGCAATCTCTCGACCTTCCTTCCATGGCAGCAACTACACCGCCTCGCGGATTTATGCTTCTTCAGCAACAACTGACTCTCTCTCTCTCTCTCCTCTCTCTCTCTGTTGTGCGCAAATAACTGAAAGCAATCCCCTCTACTCCAGAAGTCCACAAGAAAGAAGAAACAGATTCCTTGTGCCAAAAACCGTATAAATCAGCTCCAAATTTATACTTCAAAGCTCGGCCTCACATGAGAATGGAATTGAAAGTGAGTAATGAAGAAGAGATGGTGCCCTCAACATGCCTGCGGTAGGTATATATTGGTATATACATGCAATGAGCAACAAGAAGCAAAATTGTTGGAACTTTAGAGGCATTAGTAGCTATGAAGTTAACAAACAAAAGCTATTGAAAGAAAAACCATAATTGTGAAGGCTGTAACCTCATTAAATCAGCAACCATGATTGTGAAGGCTGTAATCTCATTAAATCAGCAACTTTGAATCAATATTCAACATTTCTCCTTGATTCAAAGTTGAAAAACTTTAACTTTTTATAGAGCACTTTTCTCCAAATTTCTTGTCAATTGTGAAGTACTTCTTTTCACTTCTTGATGCACTTCTCATCACAATCAATACTTCCTTCAAATATTGAAAAAAAACAATTCAGTTTCATGGAGCACTTCTCTCCAAAAAATTCTTCTTGATATAGCTCTTTTAATACATCCCATGCTTTCTTAGCCATTTCACACGCCATGATTCTTGAGAAAATTGATTCGGAAACAGCAACATGTATTTGAGATAAAGCCCTTGGAGCTTTAGCTTCTGCTTCTTCATGAGCTCTAATTTGATTGAGCGTAGGATTGTTGCCAAGCGGAGGTATCTCCCTTTCATTCTCGACCCACTACCATAAACTGAGACCTCTCAAATGAGATTTCATTTTGACAGCCCATACTTGATAATTTTCTCCATAAAAAACTGGTGGTGAAAGAGATGATGTGTTGGTGGAAGCCATAGAAATAAAGAAGGCGTTGATGGGTTCTCTCTCACAGGCCCCTTAAGATCATTGAACGCTCTGATACCACAAGACAATACATATCAACTGAATAACAAGAAAATATGATTTACTGCTGGATTTAAATTTAAAAACAACTAAATTATCTCAATCCACTAAATCAGTAAACAGAATCAAAGACCCAATCACAACTAACAATTTTAACCCAATCAACCCACTAAATCAGCAACTTTGAATCAATATTCAACAAAAACTTGGGAAAGAGTAATGAAAAAAGAAAGGGCACACTATTGTGATTTGTGATAGACTTACAAGTCAGAGAACGAGTATGAGTTTTGGAGAGGGGTTGTTAATTAAGCCAAAGCTGTCCACAAGTGAAGCTATGAGAAACCATCTGGAAGATTAATATGGGGGTTCTAAACAATGAACTCTGTGTTGCACAGAGATGAATTAAGCAAGGAAGTACAAAAATCAATTTAGCAGCTGAGAACATTAAGTGGGATGTTAAGGAGAACTTGAAATAAATTGAATAAAAAATCATAATAGTGAGAAGCTTTTAGTTGCCTCTCACAATTTCTAGTAATAGACTAGAAGGGTCTCCCGAACATAATAGATAAACATTCAGACACAGTTATCTTAGTCGATACTGTTAGTAAATGATATTGTCTTAAGTGGATGACATAAAGAAGGCATGAAAACTTAAGATATGGACATTTCAGAATTTAAAAGTTTTAAGTTGAATAGATTGAAAATAAAACATATGAAATGTAAGTTTAGTAAAAATGTAAATGTGAAAAATATTATGGTGATATTTGAAAATCAATCAATGCATCTTAGATAAAAAAGAAAAAAAAAACAAAATAAGTGGATCATAAGACCAGCTTTTATTTTTTGTAGGGTATGGATTTGCATGCAGTGAAATGCCAACATGCCCAAAGCATGAACATAATGGGGATGGAAATATTATGATTAATGTATGGCCATATAAGAAAGGATAAAGTTACAAATGAAGTTACATAATAATGTTGAAATAGCTTATATTAAAGATAAGATGCATGAAATATAATTATGATTGTTTAATCATATGAGAGAAAAACTAATAAAGACTCCTAAAAGAATGATGTAATTAAATAAGTATTTAGAAAAAGCTCGAGAAAGACCAACAAAAACGCATAAAGAGCTCTTAGCTATGACATGAGTTATAAGGATGTTATAAAAGATATGATCGTTGATAAATATGATTGGTTAGCTAGAATTCTTGTAAGTGACCCCACCTAATGAGATTAAAAGTCCTAATTTGTTGTTATGGAAAGGAAATGAAAGGGAGAGCACTGTGAAGTAGCAGCCTTCAAATGGTTAAGATATTTAAGAGAAGTATTATATACAATGGTGTAATAATTGTGCACTACTATTGTATATCAACTGGTACTTGTCTAGTTAAAATTGAAGGTGGGAGACTTACACTGTCAAGCAATGTACCCGAACTCTTGAAATTTCTATGTATTTTTTTCTTTTGTGATGAGTGCAAAAATGCCAGCCCTTTTACTACTCCTATTACGATCTTAAACCTTTTATCCCATGGAAGTAGCTGAGAAGAAAGACCACATGCAAAAGGCAACCATATGGTATAGTGTAAGGCAAATGAATTGAATTGATCAACAGAAGATAAAGATAAGTTTAGCTCTTATTTCCAAAAAGATGTCTGTTCAAATTGCAATTTTCCCTAAATTCATAAACAAGTAGTTGCTCTTTATCCTCAAGACAGTATTCCAATAGCTTAACTATGTTAGGATGAGAAATCTTTCTTTGGATATCAATCTCACACTGTATAGATTGAATAATAAGTAGCCAGCGGAAGACTTTTCGGGAATATAACTAAATTAAATAAATTTAAAAATAATGCTAAATATTTCAGTGCCAAATATGAAATGGGAAAAAGTAAAGAATATGAGGTTACAACTATGGAAAAATAAAAAAAGAAGAAAATATAAAATATCAACGACTTCAATTTCATGTAAAAAATTAAGATATAGGAAATGACAAATCCTAGGTCATATACAGTGATAAATCATCTGCAAGATGTGCCACATTTCATTAAAAAAAAAAGGCTTCCTCCACTACAGAAATGTACAATCTTCCAAACTTAATGTTGCAATCTACTTGGACAAGCCCACCCCCATGAGTGCAAAAGCATCAAAAAGTAAACATCACAATAATCTATTGCACACCAAGAATGACAAATTCATGTAGTGAGAGAGAGAGAGAGAGTATATGGAATATTGATCAGCCATCCCTCTTACACATGAAGTGCCAGTTGGTCACAATCTACCCATGTGACCTTTTACAAGGCACATCCATGCCAAGCCTTTCATACTTGTATAAGATTGAATCTGTGTACCGATATGCTCACTCTTTGGTAAGGTTGCACACATTACACAGATCAGGCAAGTCAACTTTCGTATTCTAAGAGTTTGGACCCAAACCTATTGAACTAATTTTGGAGCTGAATTGCCTGAGCCCATTCAGTTTGGTTTAGTTGAATTTGGTCTCAATTTGATTGGTTAGATTCTACCTCTGCTCTAAACAAATGTTTTTCTATTTTATTTTCTCTCTATTAACAAACAAATAAATGAAAAAAAAGTACAACTAGTTTGATTGATATAAGTTGATTTAGTGTGAGTAAATTAATAATATAAAAAGTATGCATATTGTTACATATACAATCATGAATAGTATCAAAATTGTTTGCAAAAATAGAATTGATCTATTCTATCATTTTTAGGTCCAAAACCAAACTTAAGTTCTAATGGAATTGAGAATGCAAGTCACTAACTTGTTTACTTTCTATCGAGGTTTAGCACAAGGACAGGATTAATGTAACATCCCGTATCGAGCGATAGGAAGGACCGGAACAACTTACCCTAATGGCCTTACGTGAACTTCTCAGGGGGGTCACCCGTCCTTGAACTGCTCCCAGCTCAAGCACGCTTAACCCCGGAGTTCCTTGCCAACATTCAGCCCAAAAGGTATCCAGCTGGTGTTGTTTCATTTCTTACACTATCCTCAACATATACTAACTTCTCTGGGCTCCCGGGGTATTACATTCTCCCCCCTTGAGCACATGACGTCCTCGTCATGCGACCTTACAACTGGTCCCAGACCTTCTCCCCTTGAGGGTTGCCATCCTAGAAGCTTGCCAGAAGCCGCTCCTTGTACAGGCCCTCGAGCCCCGGCGCCACTCCCCGCCCTTGTCGGACCGCCTTCACCAAGGGTCGGCTCTGATACCATCTGTAACATCCCGTATCGAGCGATAGGAAAGACCAGAACAACTTACCCTGATGGCCCTACGTGAACTTTCCAGGGGGGTCACTCGTCCTTGAACTGCTCCCAGCTCAAGCACGCTTAACCCCGGAGTTCCTTGCCAACATTCAGCCCAAAAGGTATCCAGCTGGTGTTGTTTCCTTTCTTACACTATCCTCAATATATACTAACTTCTCTGGGCTCCCGGGGTATTACAATTAATGAGAGGATGAATGACATATGCTTCACTGAACCTTGTTTTGACTAGTAAGACTTCATAAGTTGAAAGACCTTACATTTCACACTAGAATATATACCTGTTGTGAAGAACTTTTGGAGAGATCTCTTAAAAATTCCCCACACCTTTAGAGAGTTGACATTCTTTGGTATCCTAAGAATTAATCCCATAATATTTAATTTCAAAGTTAGTTTTTTGACTTGAAAGTTAGTCGGTGAAGGTTTAACTTAGCATTGCCCCATTTCTTTTTCTCTCCATTAAGACCATGAAAGTATAACCTTTGGATGGTGTTTTCATTAGTTTCAAATTATCTTTTATAATACAACAACTCTAACTAACCTCCTAGTCATACAGTTTGTGGATAAAACCATATCCTAAAGATTAAGGATCACACCTACCCATTCAAACTATTTCAAAAATACATCACATGGCTAAGTATAGTTTAATATCCTAACATCCCCTCGCAAACTCTACTGGGAGGAACACATAGTGAGTTTGGACTGTAGAAGCTAGAAATGACTCGAGCTAAGAGCCTTGGTGAAGATATTAGCGGTCTGATCAGAAAACGAAATATATCGAACGACAAGGTCATGGCGATGAACTTTCTCACGAACAAAATGGTAATCCACCTAGATGTGTTTGGAATGCTGGTGAAACACTGGATTTTGTGTCATATAACTAGTGCTGATGTTATCACAGAACAACATCGGGGAAGATGAGAGAGAGATGCCAAATTCCTAAAGCATCTGTTGGATCTAGACAAGCTCGGTTGTGGCAAAAACAAGACATCGATATTCGGCCTTAGTGTTGGAATGGGTAGCAACAGATTGTTTTCAAGATGATCAGCTAATGAGATTACCACCATAAAACACAACATATCCATGAGTAGAGCGATGATCATTATGATTACTAGCCCAGTCAACATTAGAAAAGTAACAAGAACTGAGTGGAGGGCTCGATGAAGTATTATGCCATGTGACACAGTATTACGAAGATAATGAAATATTCACTTGACAGCTTTCCAATGATGAAGGATGGGGTGATGCATGAAATGATAAACCTGATTGACTGCAAAAGATATATCGGGTCAGGTAATAGTAGCATACTATAATGCTCCAACAACACTATGGAATAATGTTGGATTAGGCATAAGCTCAGCTCGGTCCAAAAGTTGAGATGCAGTCTTAGCAAGAGAAGGAACAGGCTTGGCATTATGCTGAACTTTTCTAGAAGGTCCTGAATGTACTTACACTGACACATATGCAAGCCAGTAAAAGTACAAGCACTAGTAAAGGTCAGTGGACTAGGAGGTGATGTGGTAGTGGCATAGAGGACTCTAGGATTGAGATTACCCGTGCAAGAACGAGTTACCATTGGATGGGTAGATTGAGATGCAGGATAAAAAAGGATAGAGCAATGGTGTTAATAGGCAGTGAAGATTGAGCGGTATTAGATGGTGAGCTAAGCTGATTGATAGGCTCAGTAGTGGGCTGAGAGGCTGGGTCAGAAGCTGGTACCACATCTAGCTAAGTAGAGCTGGGCACAATAGAGAAAATAGGCTAGGCAGGTGCACGTCCACTTCTTGCATCAGTAGGTAATGGACAGGGATCACCTGAGACGTGTGGTGATGGAGAAGCAGAAAGAGATGCATGAGTAGTAGCCTATTGTAATAGACCAAATGAAGATTAATCGATGAAAAATCAAGAAGCTTGGTTGGTTCAAATTTGGTTCAATAAATTTCTCAACCGAAAATACAGTGACTTTTATACAACGTATCCTCAATTAAAGTATGCACGTGAGTGATTAGGGTACTTTGACTCGTCCTCTCAATAATAATTATGACTCAAATAAAGTATTCTTTAGCAATAAAAACCCTTTACAATTATGGTAAAAAATATTGTTATATTTGTCCATCCACCCCTATTCTTTCATTAGCAAAATAGAAAAACAAAGAAAAATAGGATGACCCTATAGAGAATATAATTGTAATATTTATTAACACAAGAATAGATGTACAAAACATGATAGTGAATCTTGATAAACTCTATCTTTATATTTAAATTTAGACAAACTACAATGATTCGTGATACCATATACAGGTATAATGGCATGGTGTTGTAATTACATTGGTATTGAAACAATATTAAATTATCAAATATGCCATCATGTTATTTTTTCTTTATCATTAATTAATCACAATTAAATATTTATGAATGACTAAAATATAATATTTTTCTCTCCCCCTTCCCCTTCTTTTTCCACTCCTTTCCTAGCTCAAAATCTATCACTACTGACTCCTTATTTATGGCACCATCACTATCAACTCTTCTCTCTCCCCTACACTTTCTTTGGCAACTAGATCACTACCATTGTCACCAATTGCTTCTACATGTAACAACTATTTTTTTTTTTTTTTAAAGATCGAATTCGGTCTAAACTCACCTAGGTTCAAATGCAAAGGGTTTGATCAAACCTCTACATTTGGGTTTATGATGACAAAATATCGTTGACTATCCCCATAGTAGCACTACGTCCAGGGACAGAGTCACATGAGGCCGAGTAGGGGCAAGAGATTTTTGTTTTAAAATTTTATTTTTTACAATGATTTACTACTAAAAATAAAAAAAAATTATATTATATTTTACTATTAGAAATAAAAAAAATAAGTATTGAAGAAATTAAATATATAATGGCCTAATAGTAACCATCACAGTATTTTTTACAATTTGTTCATATTTTTATTTTTTTGCAATAATGATGCAAATAAAACTAAATATTAAAGAAAATTATGAAGTAAAGAAAGCAAACATGGAGGAAATTTATATTAAAGAAAATAAACAAATTAACAAAGCAAATATTGAACAAATTGATGTTGCACAACTTCCTAGGGATTTCGGGTTAAAAACTACAATAATGATTTACAATATTAATTTTCAAGATCAAATTAGAAGAGCCTACTTGCAAAGAGGTTTGTATAAGTCTTAAAATCAAGATAATTCATTCCAGATTTGTTCAATGAATTTAGTGATTGGTTAGAATATAGTATAAGAAAAAATGTCGCATTTTGCTTATACTGTTACCTTTTTAAAACAAATAGTGGGGAAGAGGGAGATATTGATTCTTTTATTAAAGAAGGGTTTAGTAATTTAAAAAAATAAAAAGATAAGATTTTAAGTTTATGTTAGAGATGCTAATAGTGCACACAATTAAACTTGAAACAATTATGAAACCTTAATGAATCAAGAGCAAAATATTGAGATAATTTTCTTTAGATAGTTAGAACAAATACTATATGATTATCGAATTCATCTAAATGTATCAATTGATTATATTTGACTTTTTTTTACGCCAAAAACTAATCTTTCGTAACCATGACGAGTCTAAATATTCAAATAATCAATTTAACTTTTTTAAACAATTGCAATTTCTAGTATGAAAAGCTGTAAGGAACAATTATATAAAAACAAAATATTTTAATATTATTATTATTATTATTATCTTATTTTTAAAATTATATTTTTTGTATTTAAATTTGTCCCCACTAAACCAAAATCTTGGCTACGCCCTTGATTACGTCTACAATGTAAAAGTTTGTATCTTTTCTCTCTCTCCTAGCTTTGATCCCAATGAATTTATCATTTTTTTTTAAAAAGTTTTTCTGTTTCTTATTTAATGCCAAATGGAGAATTATTACTATTTTTGAAACGCCAAGGATAATTTTTACAATTTTTTCAAATTTCGAGTTGTTCTTTGCAATTTATCATTTTTTTAAAATAATTTCTCTATAAAAATCTTTTATATGAAAAGCAAAAAAAAAAAAAAAGTTTTTCAAATAATAATAATAATAATAAAAGAAAAAAAAATCTTAATAAACGGGAAAAAAAAGTACGAAGAATAACCCATGCATGCAAAATTCAGGTAAACTATAACTAAAATGTTTAAAACATCTCAACACCCATAGTCTAATACTTATAGTCATACCCTGAAGAGATTAAAATCTCCAAACCAAACCTACAAACCACCCCGTACAATAACACTTGTAAGGATTTGCACTTGCAATATATGTGTTACACCTCCATAAATATGTGTATGTAAATACGAGAAAAATTCAATATTTTTTTTCAATCTCACAAGGGCTTATGCATATATCAAACTCCCACCAAAACAAAATAACCCGTCTCTTAAAAGACCACATCATATATAACCAATCAAATTCCATAATCAACAAAGCAATGCATGGCTTCAGCTCGGCTGTTTTGGATTTTCAATGCTCTCCAGTATCTCCACCACTTGTTGCATGGATGGCCTTCCTTTGGGTTCAGGTTGAAGACATTCTAGACTAAGCTGGGCGATTTGCCATGCAGCTTTGGCAGGATACATCCCTTTTAAGCGGCTGTCCATAAGGCTTACGAACTTTCTTTCACCAGTGAAATATGGTTGGATCCAGTCAGCCAGACTCTCCTCATCACGACAAAGGTCAAATGCTTTCAAGCCTGTTAGCACCTCAGCCATTACAACACCAACAGCATACACGTCGCTAGCCACATATAGTTTCCCTATTTTCACAAACATTAATATATATTGTATTATTATTGTCATGAACAGCATTTCCATAGGCTTAGCTCAAGTGACTTTTAAGTACGACAAAACTCTTACGAAGCTTCGTTTAAACCAATCATTCCCCCCTAGAGAAGCATCGAGCTTCAAAATTAAGGTCCAGAGCATTACCTATCAAAGCATACTCCGGAGCAACATAGCCCGATGTGCCTATAACCCGTGTTGACACATGCGTTTCTTCAGTAGTTGTAGGACCATGTCTTGCCAAACCAAAGTCCACGATCCTGGCATTGTAGGACTATCAATCAAACACACATTAGGCCAATATAAGACCTCCATTCTGAAACCATCATTTTAAGTGATATATATTGGACGGTTAAATATATATTTACATAAATCATTGTATGGATTTAATAAAGTTTCGTTTTAAAAAAATATGATGATGAATTCTATATAAATATACAAGATCACTAGAAAGGCACGTAAACACACACACACACATAGATATATGCAATTATAATACCAATATTATTTTAAAATTTAGGCATAAAAAACACAGTAATATATACAAGCTATTTCTAGCTAGATTGATTTGAGAACATTGAGATTTCCTCCTTGATGTGTTCTTTCTTTCCCTCTCCAATTCTTCCTCTGTTCCTCTTCTTCCCCTCTTCCCTCTCAACATTCTGCACTCTCCTTGCTGTCTTGCATCAAATTTTCTTGGTTAGTTTTTCAAGACATCCTAGAAGTACCATTAGTTTAAAATATTAATTAAGTTTTATATAACCATTGGTCCATTACCATCAATATCACATGGGGAAACATATGTTAATAACACATACAAGCACACGTCCACATATATAACATAAGGCTGGTGATGACTCACTAAATTACCTTTTTCTAAATTGATAAGATTAATGGTCACCAATGGTATTATCATAATTATGTAGTACATTTGTTATCCACTATGCATCAATAGTACATTGAATAAATCATATTTTTATTTAGCTAATTGAATGCAGGAAACTTACAGCGTTAAGCAATATATTTGAACCCTTGAAATTTCTATGTATTATTGGCGGTTCGGATGAGTGCAAATATGCCAGCCCTCGTACTGCTCCTATTAAGATCTTGAGTCTTATCTCCCATGAAAGTAGCTGACAACCAGCCCCCCCTGCAGCAAGCAACCAAAAACGTAAGCCAAACGAATTTCATTAATCAGCAAAAGATAAAACAAGTTCGGCTCTTACTTCCAAAAAGATGGTTGTCCAAACTGCCTTTCTGCATGAACTCGTAGACAAGAAATAGCCTTTTACCCTCACAACAGAATCCCAATAACTTAACAACGTTGGGATGGGACAGACGACTTAGGATGTTGATCTCATGCTACACAGATTGGGCAAATAAGTAAGCAGGAGGCCTTAAGGAGATTATATATGAATTAGATAAGTTGAAATAACACTGGCAATCCCAGATATGAGAGGATAAACGGAGAGAATGATGACCATACAGTTGTCCACTTCAATTTACAGCTATCACAAAACAAAAATGAGGAAAATACAAAGTATCCACTTTAATTTAATATGCAAAACTAAGATGTTGACCATACAGTTGTCTTGTATTTCTTTTTTTTGCAGTTAAGAGCACAATAGGATTAAGGTCTGATATGTTGCTTTTGTTTTACAAATAAGAGCATGCGTGTATGAAAGGACAAACTAAATAGGATATAAACAGTGTATATCATCTGTAAGAAGAGCTAAGGACTCTGGTGAGAAGATTCTTTCTACATAGCAATGAAGGTTCCAACCAAACCATGCTTACACTTTGGTAAGGGTACATGCAGATTGAGCCAAGTCAATTATACAGCTACAACAATTTTGGACCAAAACCCATTACACCGATTATGGAACCCACTGAGCCAAGCCAACTTAATTCAGTTTCGTTGGGTTCAAATTTGATTGATTCAGTTTCGTAATGAGTATGGATATTTGGCAGTAGAAGACAATAATACAAAGTTATTAGGATTCTGATAAAAACTGATACCTAGTACATTACAAGTATCAATGCCTAACCAACAAAAGACACAGAATTGAAAGAACGGTAAAGATTTGCTGTCAAATTATTCAGCCATTAACTGGCGTTAGTTGAAGTACCTGCCACTCTTTAAAACCTCCATGGTTGTTAGAATCCCACTCCTTGACGGCAATGACGTCTTCTTTAAAACCATTCTGTAATGACGTCTTCTCAGCAAGCCAACCCTTGTAGACTTTGCCGAAAGCCCCTTGTCCTAACAATGAATCCCCTCTGAAATTTCTGGTAGCCTTCCTCAACTCTGAAAAACTGAAGGCCCTTATATTGCTGATGGTTGTTTTATCTGAATGATGAGGAGAAAAAAATCAATTGGCATAGGTAAGGACAAAGAAGTGAGGCAACCTGAGAGAGAAAGAGAGAGAGAGAGAGAGAGACCAGTCCACCCAAAATCCACAGTTCTGGGTAAAAGTGCAGTACTGATCTTGTGGAACACCTTGGTGAGCATTCCCTGTGCCCTCTTCTTGCTTAGGGGTATCATCTCAGTATACTGCACTGCAGTGGATGGGCTGCGGACTTCAGCTGAAAGGGCATCATCATCCAGTTGAATAATCTCATCATTTTTCTTTTCCTCAGCCCCACCAAGATTGAGAACATTCTCTTTATCCTCATCAGCAGCATCAACATTGACAACGTCCTCGTTATCCTGCGTCGTTGACAAATCCTTGCACCGATCATCTTGTAAGCATGCCAATGCACGCTCAAGGCTCACCACCACATCAGCCATTGTAGGGCGTCCATTTGGACGCCTGTGCAGGCATTTCCTCGCAATTTCTGCAAACACATCAAGACTTTTTGATAGTATTGGTAGCTGATCCCTCAAAATGGGGTCAATAATTTCATAAAGTTTTCCATCTTTGAGGCAGCCTTGAGCCCAAAAGGATAGACTCTGTTGCTCCTCCTCGAGACTTAAATCCACTGCTGGCCTCCCACAAAGCACTTCTAAGAGCACCACGCCAAAGGCATACACATCTGATTTCTTGGTTAGTTTGCGGGTCAAGAAATAATGTGGATCAAAATAACCAAATGTGCCTTTAACAGCAGTGCTAACATGGGAAACAGAATGGCTTGTGGCGCCCATTTTACATAATCCAAAATCTAAAACCTTAACCACCATGTCCTTGTTCAACAAAATGTTCACGGTCTTCACGTCTCGATGTATGACACCACCTTGAATACCAGTGTGGAGGTAATCCAATCCACGGGCAGCACCAATGCAAATCTTGAGCCTTTGCTCCCATGGCATATGACAAACATTTCCATTATCTTTAGTATTCGTTTTGTATAGATGTTTAGCAAGTGTACCCTGCTCCATATGCTCATACACCAGGATCTTCTCATTGAATTCGTCACAGTAGCCCAGAAGGCTAACAAGATGCTTGTGTCGAAATTTAGAAATCGTCTCAATCTCTATCAAAAACTCATTTTGGCCTTGCTTAGACTTTGGTTTCATCCGCTTAATGGCAACTGTAGTTTTTCCTCCATTAATGATTCCTTTATAAACGTTACCAAATCCACCACTTCCAATGACCAATCTGTCATCAAAGTTTCTGGTTGCTAATTGGAGCTGAGCAAGTGAGAAGCGGCAATATGGCCCTTCAGAAGGTGATGATGATAGGATGTCTTCTTGTCCAGATTTTTTACCCAAATAGGCCAATGGATAAACAACAACATTCAGTGTGATGAGTAAAATTATTAGACTATTTGCAATGGTATAAATGCCATAACCAAGCACTAACTTCTGAGGGTTTGAATTATGAGATGTCAAAACCTGTGCAATTGGAACCAAGTTCACCCCGGCAAGGTTGTTGTCAGGGTTGCTCAACTTGAACACCTCCAACCCATTTAGAATTGCATCAGTACTGTGTTCCATGTTCCCCTTGTTGTCGTGGCTCTTGTGAGGGCTTAGAGTTATTGTCATATCGCGCTTGCCCTCTGTCCGATCTCCTTCCATCATCACCATGTAGTCTCTGTACACTGCAATGCCATTTCCACCAGCCCATTTGATAAGGTCAGCATTAGCCTCAACAATCTGATTATCAATGAATATGCTGAATTCCATTTGGCCAACTTCTTTAATCTCGTACTCAAGCTCACAGAAATGGAACCTGAGCAGGTACCTGAAACCTTGATCTACAGGTAGTTTCCACGTAAAACTGATACGCTCCTTCGCTTGTACGTCCCGAGTCATTGACCGGGATGTTTGGTAAACTCTCGTAGGGGCAGAGTATGTGGGTATAACTGAGAAGTTGATCCGAATTGTGGTAGTAACCGGCATGGCCCTTGATTCTAAGAAATAATTGGAGTCCTCAAACCAGTCCCGGAACAAGCGAATATCCTCTATGGGTAAAAGGGAGCTTCCGCCAACATTTAACCGATGCACTGTCTCAAGTGCAAAGCTTGTATCCAAGAAGATCGGGTATCTAAATTTCTTGCCAACAACGTGTACACCTGGATCATCACCCTCACGGGAATGATATAATCCAGTTGGGATCGAGACAATCTCAATCCCATTGACAAAAGCATAGGCTTCCTCCGAAGAGGGAGAAAATGTTAGGATTAATGGTTGACTATCATCCACATGTACGCAAAATTCTTTAGCAAATGATGGTAAGGCCAAAACATCAGCGGTAAGGGCAGCACTGAAGTTGCGAAGGAGGGTATAGGGACCAGCTTTTACAGTAAAAGATGCCTTGGACCTCTCGAAGCCAGGGTATTCAGTTGGGTAGAAATGTAGGCGGATGAATTTTTTGCCCGGAGTGACGTGGAAAGTGTAGGTGAATGTGGATCCAGAAATCTGAGCGGTCATGTAGGGGACAGGATGAGGAGGAGGAATTAGGTGCTTTCCAATGGGAGTGGAGCTTACCAATTTGCGTCTGCCTCTGGATCCTTGCAAAATGATGTATCTGGAAGCAACGTCGCCGGTCCATTGCCGGCCATCTAGAGCAGTTGAGTTGCCAGAGGAGCCGCAGTTGAGGGCGAAGATGTCATCTGCTAGTAGTAGGGGGTAGCACAGAGCAGCAAACTCGCTGACAGTCAGCACTGTACCTCTCATTGACCATAACCATGGTATACCTGATTTACCTCCTCTTCTGTGACGTGAGACAGTCTGGGAGGGCCCTGAGGGATTTCACCTTTCTGGTCCCGAGGAAGAAGAGGTAAAGACCCATCCTTTGATCATCAAAGAGAGGAGCGGGTGTATGTAATAGATTAATGGTGGCTAGGCATGAATTAAGTTCGCCCAGTTGATTGACTGGTCAATCCAAAAGTAAACGGGAACGCGTCCAGAACCATTTGATCGGGAATAACATAACCCAAAAGTACAAAACCTGTGTTTTTTTTTTCCCTCAAGTTGCCATAGTTTTTGTTTTTGAGTCCTTAGGCAAAAAACAATTATAGGGAATAACATAATTCATTGACATTTCTAGATTGTGATATATGATTTTAAAAAGAATGTTACCCCAACACAACATTTTGTGGCGTTTTGGGAGAAAAATTCTACGAGAACCTCATTTTTAAAGTATATTCCGGATCCATGAAAAATGATTATTTTATACATATATAGTAGTAACGTAGAACTAAGAAAGCAAAATTACAAAGAACTACAGCTTGTTTATATATGTAGCTCTATTTTATCCATCCATTACAAACATGCGATGTATTATATTATGCAACTAATGTTTTTTAAATGAAAATTATGTAATCTTGTCAATCCCTTTCTAACCATGGAAGGTTAACTGCACTGGTCACATAAAAAATTAATTATACAAGGAAATAAATTAATATCCCATGGAATGAGAATGACGAGGATTAAGGAATTCAACAAAACAAAACGTAACCATGTTCATCTACATCTTCTCTTCTATATATCTTTTCTTAATTTTAAATCTTTTAATACGTGTATAATATCAATTGAAACCTAATTGAGAAACAATCAAAGTTTATGAGACTTAAATTTAAGATATCAAATAATATAATATATTGACTCAAAACAATATATTGTTTATTTTGTTACATTTCTCATGTCAGTTACTTTCCTATTTGCTGCTTAAAGAATTAATTAGTTAGTTAAAGCTCTTTGCTTTTCAGTGACCTTCAAAGGAAAAACCTTTTATTATGCAAAAAATTTTACAGACGTAGCAAAATACAATATATATTATGACAGGAAAATAAGCTTCTTTTTATGAAAAAATTGTATGGATTCCCACCTGAGCAGCAATATGTCATTAAGTACTTTTGAGCTTTTCGACAATTCTTATTCTTGGACTCTTCCATCAATCTTATGATATCAGCCCTTTTCTCTAAGAGGGATTCGATTTCAGCATTGATCTTTTTTAATTTCTTCTTCAGTTTCCCAAGATCCTGTCCCTTGTACTTCTCCTCGGGCTTCTTTTTCTTCTCCCTTTTTTCCTTCTTCTCCTTTTCTTTCTTATCCTTGCTAATTTTAACTCCTCCCTGCTTCCCTTCCACTTCTCCTCCAATTTCTGTTACATTTTCTTCTGTTTCAGTCCCTTTCGAGGTAACTTCATCAGCTGTTTCCTTTCCACCATCTTTCTTTTTCTCTTTTTTGTCATCTTTCCTCTTCTTCTTCTCTTGCTCTGTTTTCTTGCTCAATTCCTCATCTGGCTCCTCTTTGCCTTTCATCTTGTTTTCTTTTTCCTTTTTTTCTTTCTTCTCCTCTTTCCCTTTATTGTTTTATATTTCTCCTTCTCTTTCTTCTTCTCCTCCTCTACGTCAGACTTTTCCTCCTCATCTCCATGCTTCTTTTTCTTACTTCCATCATCTTCATGCTTTCCCTCTTTGTCCGCTGACAATTTTTCCACATCCTCAGCTATTTCAATCTCCCGTGACGTTGCTTTAGCCTCACAGCAACCCTCGTCTGTGTTATCCTCTATCCTATTGTATGCGCTCTCCTTATCTTTCTTCGATGTCCTGTCTTCTTTGTCTTTTTTCTTCATTTCCTTCTCTCTATCCTCGTTTGATCCTCCTTCTAGCTTCTCCTTGTTTTTAATCTTCTTTTCTTTATCCTTCTTCTCTTTCTTATCCACTTTGTTCTTCTCTTCTCCCACTTCATGCTTCTTGTTCTTCTTTACTTTCTTGTCATGCATTTCTTCCTTCACCTGTTCGTGTTTCACGACTTCATTGACACCAAAATCTTTTTCTTCTTGTTGTTTCCCCCTCATCCTCCTCTTTCTTATCTTTCTTGTTTTTCTCTTTTTTCACTTTTTTAACTTTGTCATCTGAATCCCCAGACTTATCTTTCTTCTTCTTCTTCTTCTTCTCCTCCTCTTCCTCCTCATCCTCAGCCTCTCCACCTTCATTTTTCTTTTCCTTTTCCTTTTCCTTTCCCTTCTTGTCTTTTTTCTCTTTCTCCTTGGATTTCCCAAGTTCTTCATGCTCCTGCTCCCCATACAAACCATCCTCACTCTCTTTTCCCTTCATCTTCTTCTGCGCATCTTTCTCATCCTTGTCAATCTCAGTTTTCTCAGCCTTCGATTCAAAAGCTTCTTCAATCCTTCGTTCAACTTTCAGATGCAGTTCTTCCTTCTCCCCCTTCTCTTCTCCCTTAACATCCAATTCAAGTTTCCCTTCCATCTCTCTCTGTAGACCTTTTGGTTTGATCGAAGATAATCTGAAAAGAAAGATGCAGAATATTAACTGTCAGAAAAACACAGAATCCACAAACTACAAAGGATGGCCCATTCAACATAAAAGCAGTCAAGAACTTGGTATAGACTTCAGAGGAAAGTTTTATGCACAAAACTTTATGAACCATGTAATGATGGGAGCCTTTGTAGATTGAGTTGCCCTTAAAGAACATATCCATGTAACATTTAATTCAAGTATTGGGAGCATGAAGAAAGGGGATTATTTTCAGGAGTGATTTCCAGTAGACAAGTTTTGGTATCACAACCAACCAAACGACATGCTCACTCAGAAAGCTCCGAATCAGGAGGAAGACTGCAATGCAAACCGATTAAAACCAAAAAAAACACACAGGACATAATCGAAGGGTTTACTGTAATTTACACAACATGCTCAACTTCTAGGGGATTTGAATCCATCTCACGTGGATACACTTCCAATATCCAATTTCTTCCCCTACGCTATGAAAGCACAAAAGTATTACCCTTCTTCTAGCATTCTAGCAAGTTCCTTTGCAGGAAGGATTGACGGAAGTCCCAACTTAATTAAAATTAGCTCAAAATGGATTGAAAACAAAATATGTAAAACAAAGCTGTCGCTGAGATATCTGAAATTGTAACCACCGTGAGCAAATGATAAACAGAATCAACTAGCAATAATGTTCAAAGGCACATCAGAGATATTATTCCATGACAGAGTGGATGCAGGGGAAGGCTATGGTAATATTGGAATCCATACAATGTTACAGAAGGACTATGAAGCCGGTGGTAAAGAAAACAAAGAAATGTAAAAGGCGCATTCTTGTGCTCAAATGAACAGAAAATAGAAAATTAAACAAAGCACCTGATGCAAAAAGCAACATCAGGAGGGACTTAATCCTAATATTTTCCAACTCATTATCAAGAAAGGGCGATATTTCTGTGCATCCAACCATCCATCCATCCAAGAGGACTAAGGTGTGTACAAAACAAAATATTGACTTTGAATAATATGTTCATGCCAAGGTCTTCTCCGAAATAAACAAAGTGAATGACATCCATTTCCCGTTAACTTAAGCAACAATCAGGTCCCTCTATATGTTTTAACGGCAAATTGCTGAACGCAGAAATTCGATCTCCTTCTAGTTTTTCCACAGAAACTCGATTAAGAACAAGATGAATCAATCAAACAAGAGTTCACAGTTTACAGCACGAAAGCTAGCAATAAGTTCCTTAACACTGCTTCTACGTTGCGCAAAAATCAATTCTCTGTTGAAGAGAACACAAAACCCGAAAATAAAGCGCTCAATTTTCACCAACAAGTATCGAACCCAGCCACCAACAGATCGTGATCCAGCACTTATTAACCAAACAAGCGACAAAGAAGAAACCATACAGCCAAAATCCAGGCGAAATGAGCATACATTATCAGAATCGAAGTAGAAAAGATATAAAAATTGAGAAGGAATAGAAAGACTTGCATCGGATCGAGCTTCCCAGCTCGGGTCTGGATTCTTGGAGACGACTGATGAGAATGGGTTGATCCGACGTCGGGCGGGAGATGTTCTTATAGTACGAGGGAGATGATGGTCTCACCCGCTGAGCAAGCAACGACGGTGACGTGTCGGTTCCTGACGCGTACACCGGGAGTGCGTGTAACCGAAGAATGTTCTTCTTCTTTCTAACTTGTATTCTGCTGCGAGCATAAAAATATATAATATATTAATAAATTATGTTAGAAAGAAGAAGAATGTTCTAACATTTTTATTGTTTTCTCATGAGAGGTCAGGAAAGGAAGAATTTAGTGAAAATTTTTAATTGCTATTTAAATGTTAGGTATTCGGTCCATTAAATGAATGTGTTTGCACATTTACTCATACAAAAATTCATGACAATCACTAATTATTTATTATTTTTAAAAAACTCTCGTGCAAAAGTTTTACTACTAAATTCATAAACAATATAATTATAATATCATTAAATTAACAAAAAATATTTATACTTACAATACTTGCATACAAAATCTCGTAAACTAACTTATTAAAACTTTTCTCTTTTACTATCTCGATATTCTTTTTATTGGTAGTTAATTAGTTATCATGATCTAAATTTGTTAAACTCGGTTTCATCATTTTCTCCTTCTCTTATTTATATTATTTTTTTTGTCTAAGGATAAAGACTTAAAATAATAAATTTTAATAATTAAAATACATAATTTTGATATTTGTACATTAGGGATTAAATACATGTTTATACATGTATTAACACTTCGTGATAGAAAGCGGGCGTCCATAAATACTTCCAAACTTTCTTCTACAAACGAAATATAGTCTGATCTAGTCAGCCAAAATCTTCCCACGACAAGCGTCAACTACTCACAAGCTTATTAGCATCTCAGCCATTACAGCACTAACAACATACACATCGGTGGCAATAATATAAACTGTATTTAATATTGTTAGCATCTCATCTCAGTCATTACAACTCTTCGTACTCTTCTATTTTGTATGCGTTTTGTTTTTAAATTTACGCTAAAACAAATATAATATTTTAATATGTTGAAAGTTTTGTGTAATAAAATTTTGAAGTAATTTTGTATAGACTTTGAGGCCAATATCTAAGCCGACCAAATTCAAATTTAATTGAGTCGAATTACTTTGTCATTTTATTGATTTTTAAGATCAAAGTTTAGTTTTCACTACGATTAAATATTCAAACTCATTAACTAGGGCTCGCTCAACCCTAAAATGATTTATGCGGCCGCATAAGGCTCCAACAATTAAAAGTCCCCTCATTTTAAAAATTTATAATATATATAATATATATTTTATTTTTTTAATAATATTTTTTTTATTTTTTCTTTTCATTTTACAATTTTTAATCGTTACTGATCCAATCCCTAATCCCAATTCTCATGATCTCAATGTCTCATAAAACTCACTTTCTTTTTCCAATTTGCTTGCATTGACATCTAAATGTATAATTTTTTGTTCGCACTAACTTTTTTAGAGTTTTAAAAAAAATTAGTTTTATTTTTCTTTATTTATTATATTAAGTTGTTTAATTTTTTTTATCTCTGAGATATTATATTTTAGTTAAAAGTTTATTGTCATTAAAAGATTATTATATTTTGTAATTGATTGAATTTTAATTTTTTTTCTTTTTTTACTTAATAAAATGATAAAATATTGGATAATGCTATTGGTACACCTTTGTGTACACCTTGAGCTACACAAAGGTGTACCAATGACAAAAAAGCCCTCCTTGAGGCGCATAGAAGCGCGTGAGGCGCATGAGAGGCGCAGGACATTTTGGTCATTATACCCTTGATGTAGCACAAGATGTACAAAATTGTTGTACATCTAACATGATCCTAAAATATTTATGTAAAAAGGTGTATTATTTATTTTTTATAAAAAAAATAATACTCTTAAAAAGGCCTCAACAAATTTTTTTACCTAGACCCTTCAACTTCGGTGGGCCAGCTCCCTCATTAACATTGCACAAATCTTACTACTCCACTAGGGTCACCTTCTTCCATTGTTTCACTACCTATGTTTAAAACTACCTGCTGTTTAAAACTTATCATCTCTCACAGTTTCTGCACACACGGCACAACAACAATATTCACATGGCTATAGAACAATATACACATTTATACTTTGAGGACCTTCATCATCAGTTTAAGCAGTGAAGTAATCATAAGGTGCAATCTAATATCAGCTAGCTGCTTACCCTCCTTACATGAACGGTTGCCATCCAGCTCTCTTCCTTGAAACATAATTAGTCAATTATACGCTCTCTTCCTTCAAACATAAACAAAGTAACCTATCAGTTAAAAGACTTCATCATATATAACCAATCAAATTCCATAATCAACAAAGCAATGACCTCCAGTGTTCAGGCACCTTTTAGAATATGGCCTCGTCTTGGATTATTTGAATCTTAAACGCTCTCCAGGATCTCCACCACTTGTTGCATTGATGGCCTTCTTTTGGGTTCACGTTGAAGACATTTTAGACTAAGCTGAGCGATGTTCCATGCAACTTTGGCAGGATACATCCCTTTCAAGCGGCCGTCCATAATACTTTCGAACTTTCTTCTCCCATCGAAATATGGTCGGACCCAGTCAGCCAAAATCTTCCCACGGCAAGTTTTATTTGCTTGCAAGCCTGTTAGCATCTCAGCCATTATAACACCAACAGTATACACATCGCTAGCCGCACGCAGTTGCCCTGTTTTCACAAACATTAATATATATTGTATTATTATATACTGTCATGAACAGTATTTCTGTAGGCTCAACTCAAGTGACTTTTAAGTGCGACAGAACTCTTATGTTCGTTTAGACCATCATTCCCCCCCTAAAGAAGCATGAAGCTTCAAAATTAAAGTCCAAAGCATTACCTGTGGCAATATACTCTGGAGCATCATAGCCATGTGTGCCCACAACTCGTGTTGACACATGTGTTTCATCAGTAGTTGCAGGACCAAGTCTAGCCACACCAAAGTCCGCGATCTTGGCATTATAGGACTGACAGTCAAAACACACATTAGGCCAATATAAGACCTCCTTTCTGTAACCATCATTTTAACTGATATACATTAGACAGTTAAATATATGTTTACATAAATCATTGTATGGATTTAATATAGTTTTGTCTTAAAAAATATGATGAAGAATTCGGCATAAATGTACAAGATCACTAGAAAGGCACCTACACACACACACATATATATATGCAATTTTAATACCAATATATTATTTTAAAATTTGACATAAAAAACACAGTAATATATGCAAGCTATTTCTAGTTAGATTGATTTGAGAACATTGAGATTTCCTCCTTGCCGTGTGCTTTCTTTCCCTCTCCAGTTCTTCCTCTGTTCTTCTTCTTCCCCTTTTCTCTCTCAACATTCTGCACTCTCCTCGGTATCTTTACATCAAATTAGACTCGATAGTATTTTAAGACATCCTAGAAGTACCATGAGTTTAAAATATTAATTAATTTTTATATAACCATTGGTCCATAACTATCAACATCATATGGTGAAACATATGTTAATAACACGTACAAGCACACGTGCACATGCATAACATAAGATTGGTGATGACTCAATAAGTTACCTTATAAGATTGAAAAAGTATAATGGTCACCAATGGTATTATCATAATTATGTAGTCCATTTGTTATCCATTATGCATCAATAGTAAATTGAATAAATCATATTTTTATTTAGTGAGTTTCTTTTTTATGAAGTATAAGTCTAGTAAAAAGACATCCACTTGGTGTACTATTTGGTGTAACCCAAATAATTGGTACTAGTTAACTGAATGCGGGGAACTTACAGCATCAAACAATATATTTGAGCTCTTCAAATCTCTATGTATTATTTGCGGTTCTAATGAGTGCAAAAATGCCAACCCTCTTGCCGCTCCTCTTAAAATATTGAGCCTTATCTCCCATAGAGGTAGCTGACAACCAGGCCACCCTGCAGAGAGCAACCATACAGTGTAAGCCAAACGAATTTCATTAATCAACAAAAGATAAAACAAGTTCAGCTCTTACTTTCAAAAAGATGGTTTTCCAAAGTGTCTTGCAACAACTCATAGACAAGAAGTAGCTTTTCATCCTCGCAACAATATCCCAATAGCTTAACAATGTTAGGATGGGACTGACGACTTAGGATGTTTAGCTCACACTGCACAGGTTGGGCAAATAAGTAAGCAGAAGGCCTTAAGGAGAATATAAATGAATTAGATAAGTTGAAATAACATTGGCAATCCCAAATATGAGAGGGTAAACAGAAAGATGATGAGCAATGCCTAAAATGTACAGGTATCACAAAAATAAGGAAAATACAAAGTATCCACTTCAATTTAATATGCAAAACTAAGATGTTGATCGTACAGTTGTCCTGTATTTCTTTTTTTGCAGGTAAGAGCATGGTAGGATTATGGTGTGATAAGTTGCTTTTGTTTTACAAGAGCGAGCATGCGTGTACAAACTAAATAGGCTATATACAGTGTATATCATCTGCCTGGACTCTGGTGGAAAGATTCTCTCTGGCCATGATAAAAAGGAAAAACAAAAAAGGTTAATTTAAGACAAAAGATATGCCTCCCTAACACTTTCAAAAACTATATTATTCCTCTCAAGCAAGGTGTACCATATCTTTTTTCTCAGAAAAAAGAAATAAATAAATAATCCTCCATCAAAGAAGCTGCTTGGGCAAGCATACCTCCACGAGTGTAAAAAACATCAAAGAAGCTAGCATTATTAAATTTACACAAAAAACAAGACAAATATGCTTCAAATATCCCAAGCTACATAGCAATGAAGGTCACAACCAAACCATGCTTACTCTTTGGTAAGGGTGCATGCGGATTGAATGCAGATTGAGCCAAGTCAATTATACAACGACAACAATTTCGGACCCAAAACCATTACACCAATTCTGGAACCTGCTGAGCCAAGCCAACTCAATTCAGTTTTGTTTGGTTTCAATTTGATTGATTCAGTTTCGTTATAAGTATGGATATTTGGCAATAGAAGACAATAATACAAAGTTATTTGGATTCTGATAAAAACTGATACCTAGTACATTACAAGTATCAATGCCTAACCAACAAAAGACACAGAATTGAAATATCGGTAAAGATTTACTGACAAATTATTCAGCCATTAACTAGCATTAGTTGAAGTACCTGCCATTCTTTAAAATCTTGAGGGCCCTGAGAATCCAACACCTTGACGGCAATGAATGAACTACTACCGTTCTGTAATGGCGTCTTCTCTGCAATCCAACCCTTGTAGAC
Organism: Diospyros kaki; assembly: GCA_036245055.1. Lineage (NCBI taxonomy): Eukaryota > Viridiplantae > Streptophyta > Magnoliopsida > Ericales > Ebenaceae > Diospyros > Diospyros kaki. The sequence continues at coordinate 702,214 of BSEG01000010.1, forward strand.
TTTGCCGAAAGCCCCTTGTCCTAACAATCCATCCAATGTGAAATTTCCAGTAGCCTTCCTCAACTCTGAAAAACTGAAGGCCCTTATATTGGGGATGCATAAGACCTGCCCATCGGGAAATGACTCACAGCCAGAAGTTGTTGACATGCTTTGTTTATTCCCAGCAGAGATGGTTGTTTTATCTGAATAATGAGGAGAAAAAAATCAATTAGCGTAGGTCCACAAAGGACTGAGGCAACCTGAGAGAGAGAGAGAGAGAGAGAGAGAGAGAGAGAGACCAGTCCAGCAGCTTCCAGTATGGTGCCAAAACGTGGTTTTGTGGCGCAATTGTCCCCTATTTTTCCACCCAAAATCCACAGTTCTGGGTAAAAGTGCCGTACTGATCTTGTGGAACACCTTGGTGAGCTTTCCCTGTGCCCGCTTCTTGCTTAGGGGTATGTTCTCAGTATACCGCACTGCAGTGGATGGGCTGGGGACAACGTCCTCGTTAACCTGCTTTGTTGACGAATCCTTGCACCGATCATCCTGTAAGTATGCCAATGCACGCTCAAGGCTCACCACAACATCAGCCATTGTAGGGCGTCTATTTGGTCGAATGTGCAGACATTTCCTAGCAACTTCTGCAAACACCTCAAGGCTTTTTAATGGAATTGGTAGTTGATCCATCAAAATGGGATCAATAACTTCATCAAGTTTCCCATCTTTGAGGCAGCCTTGAGCCCAAAGGGTTAGACTGTGTTGCTCCTCCTCGAGGCTTAAATCCACTGCCGGCCTCCCACAAAGGACTTCTAAGAGCACCACGCCAAAGGCATACACATCCGATTTCTTGGTTAGTTTGCGGGTCAAGAAATAATGTGGATCAAAATAACCAAATGTGCCTTTAACAGTTGTGCTAACATGGGAAACAGAATGGCTTGTGGCGCCCATTTTACATAATCCAAAATCTGAAACCTTAGCCACCATGTCCTTGTTCAACAAAATGTTAGGGGTCTTCACGTCTCTATGTATGACACCACCCTGAATACCAGTGTGGAGGTAATCTAACCCACGGGCAGCACCAATGCAAATCTTGAGCCTTTGCTCCCACGGCATATGACAAACATTACCATTATCTTTAGTATTCTTTTTGTAAAGATGATTAGCAAGTGCACCCTGCTCCATATGCTCATACACCAGGATCTTCTCATTGCATTCATCACAGTAGCCCAGAAGGATGACAAGATGCTTGTGTCGAAATTTAGAAATCGTCTCAATCTCCATCAGAAACTCATTTGGGCCTTGCTTAGACATTGGTTTCATCCGCTTAATGGCAACTGTGGTTGTTCCTCCATTAATGAGTCCTTTATAAACGTTACCAAATCCACCACTTCCAATGACCAATCCATCATCAAAGTTTCTGGTTGCTGATTGGAGCTCAGCAAGTGAGAAGCGGCGATATGACCCTTCCGAAGGTAATGATGATAGGATGTCTTCTTGTCCAGATTTTTGCCCCAAATAGGCCAATGGATAAACAAAAACATTCAATGTGATGAGTAAAATTATTAGACTATTTGCAATGGTATAAATGCCATAACCAAGCACTACCTTCTGAGGCTTTGAATTATGAGATGTCAAAGCATGTGCAATGGGAACCATGTTCACCCCGGCAAGGTTCTTGTCAGGGTTGCTCAACTTGAACACCTCCAGCCCCTTTAGAATTGCATCACCGCTGTGTTTCATGTTCCCCATGTTGTCGTGGCTCATGTGAGGGCTTAGACTTATTGTCATATCGCGCTTGCCCGCTGTCCGATCTCCTTCCATCATCACCATGTAGTCTCTGTACACTGCAATGCCATTTCCACCAGCCCATTTGATAAGGTCAGCATTAGCCTCAGCAATCTGATTATCAATGAATATGCTGAACTCCATTTGGCCAACATCTTTAATCTCGTACTCAAGCTCACAGAAATGGAACCTAAGCAGGTACCTGAATCCTTGATCTACAGGTACCTTCCACGTAAAATTGATACTCTCCTTCGGTTGCATGTCCCGAGGCATTGACCGGGACGTTTGGTAGACTCTCGTAGGAGCAGAGTATGTGGGTATAAATGCGTAGTTGATCCCAATTGTGGTAGTAACTGGCAGGGCCCCTGATTCTAAGAAATAATTGGAGTCCTCAAACCACTCTCGGAACATGCCAGTATCCTCTATGGGTAAAATGTTGCTTCCGCCAACATTTAACCGATGCACTGTCTCAAGTGCAACGCTTGTATCCAAGAAGATCGGGTATCTAAATTTCTTGCCAACGACTAGTACACCTGGATCATCACCCTCACGGGAATGATATAATCCAGTTGGGATCGAGACAATCTCAATCCCATTGACAAAAGCATATGCTTCCTCTGAAGATGGAGAGAATGTTAGGATTAATGGTTGACTATCTTCCACATGTACGCAAAATTCTTTAGCAAATGATGGTAAGGCCAAAACATCAGCGGTGAGGGCAGCACTGAAGTTGCTAAGAAGGGTATAGGGACCCGCTTTTACAGTAAAAAAGGCCCTGGACCTCTTGAAGCCAGGGTATTCAGTTGGGTAGAAATGTAGGCGGATGAATTTTTGGCCCGGAGTGACATGGAAAGTGTAGGTGAATGTGGACCGAGAAATCTGAGCGGTCATGTAGGGGACAGGATGAGGAGGAAGAATTAGGTGCTTTCCAATGGGAGAGGAGCTTACCAATTTGTGTCTGCCTCTGGATCCTTGCAAAATGATGTATCTGGAATCAACGTCGCCGGTCCATTGCCGGCCATCTAGAGCAGTTGAGTTGCCAGAGGAGCCGCAGTCGACGGCGATGATGTCATCTGCTAGTTGCAGCGGGTAGCACAGAGCAGAAAACTCAGTAGTGACAGCCACCAAAATAGTTAGATGGAGGAAGAAGAGGTAAAGACCCATCTTGTTGGGAATGATCAAAGTACTTCCTTTGATCATCAATGAGAGGAGAGGGGGTGTATGAATAAAAGAGAGGAGAGAGGGTTGACCAGTTCGAGGAACTGGTCAACCCAAAAGTTAAAAGAGAATGCGTCCGATAGCACCAATTTGAACGATTTATGTACGTACGAGCATTGGATCATAAATGAAGAACGAACCCGGACCCATTTGATCGGTGTGGCATGATGGGCACCACACATAATATTGTTTAATTGGTTAATAATATATTATTTTGGTCAATTCTAATACCCGTGTTCGTTTACTTGTATGAGCTTCTAAAGTAATTTCAATAAGTTTGTAATATTGTAATTTCAGTTTAATAATAAATTAAGTTATTGAATCGGCTACCAAAAATACCTCAGAGTGAAATTGTTTAAAGAAAATGATATAGTCTTGATAAGTGATCCGAGATAAGATTTATGGTATCGAAAGAAATGGAATCGAGAACGATTTTCGGTACAACTAAAATATAGTTACTATTTAGGCTATAAAACCGAATCTTTATAAGAGACTTCAGGGAAGTCAACAGAAGTCTGAGGGGGTTCCGATTTTTCGTAATGAGCAACTCTTCAGTGGTTTCGAGGTGACACAATGAATCAATTACAGGGAATGCCTCAAAGTGAAATTGTCTAAGAAAAATGATATAATCTTGATGAGCGTTCCAAGATAAGATTTATGGTATCGAAAGAAATGGAATCGAGAGCGATTTTCGATACAACTAAAATACAGCTGCTATTTAGCCTATAAAATCGAATATTTGTAGGAGACTTCTGGGAAGTCAACGAAAGCCTAAGGGGACTCCGATTTTTCATAATGAGTAGCCCTTCAGTGGTTTCAGGATGAAACAACAGCTTGATGATGACACTGGGGCAAAATCGTTATTATCGAGTAACTTTGAAGTTATTAATTGTAAATTTTCGGTATTGTAATACAAATTAATTTGAGATTTAAGGGCATAATTATAATTAAGAAATTGTCCTAATAAATTTAGGATGAAATGTGATGTTTAAATGTATAAATTAGTGTAATATATAATTATATATATGTGTTTATACATAGGTGGCGTTTGCGTGTGCGTGTGCGTGTGTGAGTGATGTTCATCCATGACCTGCAAGATTTAGAAGGTTTTGCACGCAATAAGGAATGGTCGGGTAGCGAGGAGAGTTCGAGTGTTGCCTATAAATAGATAGAAAATTGGGAGCAATTGAAGCAAGAGGAAGAGCTTCGGCCATGACAGTGAGCTCGTGTGAGCTGGCTGAGAGATAGTGAGGCTGAGGGCGAGCTCGAGAGAGAAGCTGAGAGTGCAAGAGGGAGAGACTGATCAGTGGCTACCCAAAGCAACAAGCGGCCATAGCCGCAAGCTTCAAGCTGCCATGGCCACAAGTTCAAATGAAACAGAGGCAGCAAGCGAGTAGGGATGGCAGAGGAGATGCGGGTTGCCGGCTGCGAGTGGCCCGATGGTTAGTGTCGGCCGATGATGATGGGAACGGGAGCAGCGGTGGTGGACGAAGGGCCAGCGACGATCGGCGACGCTGGAGCTGGTGCACAAGTGCTGGTTGCAGGCAGTTCGTGGGTGAAGAAGAATAAAAGGAAGAGAAAAAAGAGAAGGGAGAAGAAGAAGGAAGAAGAGAAGAAGAAAAAAAGAAAAGAAAGAAGAAAAAAGAAAAAAAAAGAAAAAAAGAAGAAAGAAGAAGAAGCAAACTGGTGTGTGCAGGAGCTGCTGGTGCGAAAGAAGAAGAAGCTGAACAGGAAAAGAGAATAAAAGAAAAGAAAAGAAAAAGAAAAGAAAAGGAAAAAAGGAAAAGAAAATGGGAAAAAAAATGTCAAAAAATCCACAAAAATCCTGAAAATAGGAAATGGAGTTTTATTGATATTCTGGAGATTTTGGGCAAGAAAACGGTTCGAGCACGCATTTTGGGAATATGACACGCAAATCGAGGAAGCCTGAGAGGCCAAGTTAAAGTAAGTAAAATTCTCTAGAAAATTTCATAAATTCAAAAATATTATTTTATGAATTTTCATAGTGAAATATTTGAGGAAATATTTAAGAAAGATTTAGTTTGGATTTATTGAGGAAAAATAGGAAGAAATAGGGAAAAAAATAAAAAAAATGCAAGAAATTATGAAAAAATAAGTTTAATGCTTATTTAATCAAATATGGTGATTACGATACCTTGAGACTTACATTTGAAGTGACTTGTGCAAATTTTGAGATTGACACGCAAATCGAGAAGATGCACGAATTTTCAGACAGGTGCGAATATTGAGGTAGCCCGATAAGCTTGAGAAAGTAAGTGGTACTTCCCAACTGGATTTAATTTTATGAAAAATATTTGGTTTGTAAGCCGTTTCACCCTAAAACCTAATTTTAAGTAAATGATTTTATCAAGTTGTCATGTCTTGATATGAATATGTCATGTAGATTACATTTACATGCTACGATGAAATGTGCATATGTACACGTTGATATTATTGATCACACGCATGTTGTCCATTGGGAGTACGAACTAGCACTGCTGCTTTACCAAGGGTGCCGCCATATACCCTGACTTCGAAAGAGATGGTCGTAAAAAATGATAGGTAGCATGAAGAGTGTAGTTTACCCCTAAGATGAGTAAGACATTGCATACATGCATGATAAAATATTTTGTGCAATTACTTAGATGATTCATCATCTAACTTGGGCTTTGCCCCTGAAATATTCAAACATTCCAAATGGAGATTGTAGCAGACACGAGGATGAATGAGGTATGAAATGACACTTAACAAAATGCCTGATAAATTGAATGATGAATGAAATACATGTAATGTAGCCTATGTATTTAAGTTCTGCTACTTTGATTTCTGGATGTTTTGAAAGTATGAGGATGTATAACCCTACTTAAGGTTAATGTTAGTTATAAACTTATATTTTGTATTAAGTTATGTTGAGAAGCGATAATGTAAGAAATAAATTTCGATTAATGTTAAGATATCAGGTTCGATCCTTACTTTCACATTTCATGTGTATAATGATTCTCTTTCGAGAAAAATAATTGAAAATTATGGAACGGATAAGAGGAATAATATGATTTAGCTTAGTATTTGAAAGAAAAAAATTTATTATCCCAGAATTGTCCCAAGTTATAACGCGCCCGAGAAAGCGAGACATTACATCAATGATATATTATTTTGACTCAAAACAAAATATTGTTTATTTGGATAATAATATATTATTTTGACTCAAAACAAAATACTGTCCAATTTACAACTAAAAAAATTTAATTAGTTAGTTAATACCTTCATTGGTGAGATCTGAACCCTTAAAAACTCTTTGCTTTTCAATAACAAGAGCATCATTAGTCTAACTTACTCGCTCTACAAAAGAAAGCCAACCCAAAAACAGATTGTTCATTCATAACCTTCAAATGAAACACAAAAAGTTTCTATCGTACAACTTCGCTATTATATTATTATATATATCCCGATTCCCACCTGAGCAGCAGCATGTCATTCAGTACCTTTGAGCTTTTCGACATTAACAAAATTCTTATTCTCGGACTCTTCCATCAATCTTATGATGTCTGCCTTTTTCTCTAAGAGGGATTCAATTTTAGCATTGACCTTCTCTAATTTCTTATTCAGTTTCCCAAGATCCTGTCCCTTGTACATCTTCTCGGGCTTCTTTTTCTTCTTCATTTTTTCCTTTTTCTCATTTTCTTTCTTATCCTCACTAGTTTTAACTCCTCCCTATTTCCCTTCCACTTCTCCTCCAATTTCTATTACATTTTCTTCTATCTCAATCCCTTTTGAGGTAGCTTTATCAGCTGCTTCCTTTCCACCATCCTTCTTTCTCTTCTTATCTTTTTTATCCTCATATTTCTTTTTCTCTTCTTTGTCGTCTTTTCTCTTCTCATTCTCTTCTTATCTTGCTCAATTCCTCATCTGACTCCTCTTTGCCTTTCATCTTGTTTTCTTTTTCCTTCTTTTCTTTCCTCTCCTCTTTCCCTTTTATTGCTTTATATTTCTCCTTCTCTTTCTTCTTCTCCTTCTTTGCATAAGATTTTTCCTCCTCATCGTCATGCTTCTTTTCTTACTTTCATCATCTTCATGCTTTCCCTCTTTTTCCGTTGACAATTCTTCCACATCTTCAGCTATTTCAATCCCTCGTAATGTTGCTTTAGCCTCACACCGACCCTCGTCTGTGTTATCCTCTGTCTTCTTTGTCTTTTTTTCTTCATTTCCTTCTCTTTATCCTCATTTGATCCTCCTCGTAGCTTCTATATTTGATTTACGTACTATACGATTTATTTAAATGAATGTGTTTCCATATTTAATCATACAATAATTCATGACAACCACTAATTATTTATTATTTTTGAAAAATTATCATATTAGAGTCTTACTATAAAATTCATGGATTAGAATATTGTCAAATTAACAAAAAAAAATTTATTCTCACAATACTTAAATATAAAATCTCAAGAACAAAATTACCAAAACTTTGTTTATTTATTATGTCAAGATTTTTTTTTTATTGAGAGTTAATTAATTATTGTGAACTAAGTTTCAATAAATGATTATACTCAAATTTAAGAATATTTAAATTTATAACGTTGTATCAAATGTTTTTGATATTTTTTTTAAATATCTTTAATGATCAATATAAGTTATTATATACAAATTCAATTAAATTTCTCTTTTACTTAGTAAAAGAAAAAGATGGGTATCAATTTATTAACAATAGCAAGCCATGGGCCAGGTATATACACAACAGGATATAGGATATAACCTCCCCAGGTGTATACTCAACATTAGATTTGATTGCTTAGCCTCCCAGGCAATGAAACTGATAAGGATAAATATTCTCGGGACCATAATTACTCTAATACTCCAGGAATATAGTCATTGGTAGCAGTGACAAGTGCCCACTGAGGAGCCACACCCCTGACGTCACCTTATTTAAGCCGAGAGACAACACGTGGCAGATGCGCCTCACCACACTAGTTAACCGGTTGCTCGATGAAGATTCTTCGAATTCCTCGAGACCAGTCATCACATCGAGAATCATGGAGATAAGAACTACCTCGAACTCCTAGGGAATGATTATGGAATCCAAATCGGTAAGATCCCAGCTCTGTGAATGATGGGATAGGGATCCCGACAATTTGAAAAAGAATCCTTATCTTGACAGGAGGATAAAAGGGGAAGGACCAGCAATGGGTAAGGGAATCGAATCTTTTCTTTCTCTAGGTTCAGAATTACACACCTTGAGCTTGTGTTAATCTGGTAATCTGACTTGAACGTTGGAGTGATCCTGGGGGAGCAAGTCCCCGACTCCATTACAGGTACTAGGTCTGAGTCAGAAAAGGGTGAGCAGCCACTGCATCATCAATTGACGCCCACCGTGGGGCCGAGACATTTTTCTTTTTGTCTCTCCAACATGACTTACTGTGACGTTCGAGTAATCTCCCCATTTCGATGGCGACTAGAAGGCACTAGTCTTAGTCTACCAGTGGAAAGCCTATCCCGGAGCCGAGCTAGAATAATCCTCTGAGGAGCTTGCAGGGGAGGGACCGTAGTCCAGGTGATCCTTCTTACCTGCCTGATTGGATCACGCTTTTGGAGAATCAGGTCCAGTGCCTGACGGAATTATTCACCGGCTTCCTAGACCACCAGCACTAGCAAGCCCATCATTCTCAAGCGGAAAGGAAGCAGGAGCCCCTTTTGGAGGAAGGATCTTGCCCGCGCAAGGGGGATCCTCGAAGACGCAGTTGGGAAGATGGACATGGGGAGACTGTAGAGTCTTCCAGCATGTCGTATGCGTAACAACAACAGGGAATGAGGTTGCGTAAGTTGGAAGAGGAGATTTCACCCCTAAAACTGAAGCAAGAAGAGTCTTGAGGGAAGATGGTGAATCAACCCCTTAGTCCAGAGATCATGGCTGCCGTACTACCTGAGCGCTTTCGCATTCCAACTATCAAGTCCTATGCGGGGACTATTGACCTAATAGATCACCTAGATCTTTTTACCTCCCATATGATGGTGCAAGATGCATCTGACGAAATGTGGTGTAGAGTCTTCCTGGCAACGTTAGAAAGGCACGCGCGCGCCTGGTACTCAAACCTGGCCTATCACTTAATAGCCAATTTTTAGCAACTTCGGGGTAGTTTTTAATAATTGAGATACCGAATATTGACGTTTTACACATTAGAAAGTAAATACCATAATTTTTAATTGTTGAGAGATACTATATGTATTAAACCTTTTTTATTTTAATAATATTTTACCACTTAATATATATTAACCATACTAACTTTAGAATTTAGATTTGACTTATTTAAACAATATCAACACTTTATCATTTATCTATATACTCTTTAGAAGTTAAAGATTTATTGTGATAAAATTTTAAAATGATTTGTATAGATTTTGAAAGATTTATTGTGATAAAGTCGAGTTACTATATGATTTCATTGATTTTTTAAGATCAAAATTCAATTTTGATTATGATTATGCACCAAAACTGATTAATATTGCACAAATCTTACTCCACTAGCGTCATTTTTTTCGATTGTCTTGCAACGTATGTGAGCTCTCGTCTCGTTTACTTGTTAGCTAAACTTGTTGATCGTGATCCTAACTCACCGTGTAAGCAAGCAAATTTTTTTAAATTATGACAACAAAAGTAACAAACCATTCATGATTTCTTTTATTTTTTCCAATACATTAATCGGCGGTCATTAATTATTTTTATTATTTAAAATTTATTTTATGAGATTAGATTTATAGTATGCAGAATCGTTTAGAATTTTTAATTAAATGGATATAGTTTAATTTTTAAAATAGGATGGGTATTTGTAATAATTTGGTGAAACTGAAGCATGCAAAATGTGAATTATCCTTAATATAATTTTGTGCCAAACCTATAGACCATATACTTTCACTTTTTTTTTTTTTTTTGTGACCGCTTAATTTTTCTTATTTTGATTAGACCCCGACATCTGTATTTTTTATTTAATTTAATATTTACACTTTGATCATTTTTTGTGTGATAACTCGAATTTTTCATAATTTCAATTACATTCTTAAACTTATATTTTTTGAATCAATTTAACTTCTGTACATTGATGTAAATAAAATATAATGTATATTTTGTCTTTATTTTTTTATATATTAAAATACATGAGTTAAATTAATTCAAAAATAATAATATAAGGGTCTAATCGAAATAATAAAAATTTTGAATTACCATATGAAAAAAAAAATCAATACATAGAAACGTGTATCATTTTCTTCTACATTTGATTCGGTGTTTGATTCGGTGAGTCTTTCTCCTCCCACCCTTCTCATTGATTTTATTCCTCTTATTATGAGTTATGACCAACGAAAGGAGGATCAGGATTAGAGTAGCCTACGAAACTCACATTTGCCACTGGCTAAATGGCTGAAATACGCCCAGCTTTGAGCGGATCCACTGTTATGTGTTCTGCCTCCTTCAGAACGATTTACAATCTTCATCTTTCGAGACTTCGCTTAGGTTTTCCTAGCTCCCTAATGGAGCATTCATAGCATCTGTACAATGTGGAACCAGATCCTGCTTTGCTTTGTTTTTCTTTTCAATTTTTCTTTCAGTCTATTTTTCTAGTCATTCCATTATTTTGAGCAGTCTTCGATGATTCAATTATGGAGCTTGATCCAATGCCTTGTTATATTTAATTGGATTTTTCAGTGCCTAATCGAATTCGAGGCAAACCGTTATGTTTTATCACAATCCATTGCTATAAGTTGTTCTCATTCTAAATTTTGTGACAATGTATTGTGTTTCCGCCTTTGCCGCATCCATGTTTGTTTTCTTTAAATACATTAGAAACTTATGAATTATATATTTTTTGTAACCCACATTTATATGCATATGTATGAGAATGAGGATGGTGTATTACTATTAGTCCTTAATGGTCATATATATGTTGGAACATCGATCAAATTGGGTATATAGTGATCGAGTAATATTAGCTACACCCGTTCTACTTTTGGTAATAACGTAGGACTCTATCAATCAAGGAGTTCATTTTTTTTTTTTTGAATGGGATGTCTCCCAGTATCTTTGCATAGTATACTCTGGGATGGTTTACCATGCTTTCAGGATGATTCTGATAGAAAAATAATGGCTGAAACTTCATATCATTCTATCTGAATCCATATCCTTACAACAAGATACTTTGTTATCCATGTGAATCAGCAGAAAGGCTCACATTTTTTGTGTGGGTTGTTTCCTTAAGAACCATTTGATCTATTTTGAATAGTTTGTCAAAAGAAGTCAAAAACTTTCAAAGAAACAAAAGCAGTATACTAGAAGTCACATTATATCCATGCAAATTTCTTAAAAGGTTTGCTGTTGTACTTTTCGTACATCAGTTTTAATGATGAAAAACATATATTGATTTAATCCCTGAGTCATGAGTCAAGTATGTGGTTTTCAACATATATCAATTTCAATATCAAGTTTCACTTTGTGAAAATGAAAACCCTGTTTTGACTAAATCGGGAAGGTTAGCACCTTATAAGGAGACATATAAGAAAATGTTTTCTTTTTAAAAAACTATCTTTCGGTATTTTGATAGCTAACATTCATTAGTGCTAAAACGATTTTTAATGAATTTTTCATTAAATAGAAAGTATATATTTTGGAGGTAGTAACATTGCTAAATATTGAATTTGTACTAAAATCCAAAATTTACTTTCTTATTATTTTGGATTTTGATTTTTTAGATATTTTTATTGAATCCAAATAGGGGGTACTTTGTTATTTACATTTATGTATTAAAGTAAATAGAGGTAAAATATAAATAAAAGAAAATGTGGACATTTATGTATTAAAGAAAATGTAAATAAGCTGTGATGTATACATACTGTGGATTGTGCTTTCAAGCAAATGTTTCTGAAACTCTATCATGTTTCTATGCATGTTTCGAAATCCCTTTGAAAATATTTTCAGTATATACTATTTCAAGACATCTATGCAATGTATGTGTTTTCAATTCAGGTTTTGAACCATGTTTCGAAATCTATATATCATGTTTCAAAACCTCATTTCCAGAGAGGTATGTTTCGAAACCTATATGCATCATGTTTCGAAACTTCATTTCCAGAGAGGTATGTTTCAAAACCTACTATGTCATGTTTCGAAACCTCTGACATTCTATCAGCAGATCATTTGAAAATCGAGATGCATTTGTTTAGCAATTTTGTTTTAATCTCTATCATTTGTTTAATGCATTCTCTATGCTCTAAGGATTCAAATTCAAATTTGAATTAGAGCTCATTATTAATCATAGTGGGCATAAGACCTTGTCTCCTAATCATAGCTGGAAAGGCTATATGTTTTGAAACATGGAGAGTATGTTTCGAAACCTATGTATAAAATTGTGATGTTTCTAAACCTATTAAGTATATTTCGAAACTTACTTTTCTGCCTTGTCTCTAACGGCTATAAAACGGCTAGATTTCTATCTCTTGATATAAATAACAAGTATTTAAAGACAAGAAGAATAAGATTGAGGGACAATAAGCAATAACAAGTGAACATACACTAGAGACACACACTCAAGCATAAAAGGTGATTAAAATGTTTGATTGAGCTTTCAAAGAAGATCCACACATCTTTTTCTTGTGCATTGCAAGTGTGAAGAGGAGAAGTAAGCTGAAATCCAAAGTATCATCCTCTAGCTCTCCTCACCTCAAGTGTAGAGGTTTGTACAACCATGTGGTAAGACATTTATTGCTCATTGGGTTGTAAAAGATAAAACGTTTATTATCTTGTAAATGTTGTAAATGTTTGAGTTTAGCCTAAAACTCATTGTGTTAAAGGTTCAAGTTTAGCCTTAAAACTCACTTGGTGTAAGATTTAAATTAAGCCCGTAAAAACTCACTTGGTGCTAGGTTTGAGTTGAGCCCGTAAAAACTCACATTGTAAGGTTTTGGGGTGAACCGTGGTAAAACTCTTGTTGTGGTGATCACTAGTAAAAAGTAATTGGAATTGCAAATCCTTCAAGTGGGTAAGCTTGAAGGTAGTGGAGTAGGTAGGTGCTGAACCACTATATATTTTGTGTGCAATTGTTTTTTAGCTTTTGCTTATCATTATTACCTATTGCGCATGTTATCATAAGATTTGTTATCAAAGGCTAAAATAGTTTTCTTGAGTATAAACTTATACATATACATAGAAAACCTATCTTTGATATACAAACATCTTTGATATACTTTTACTTATGTAAATCATCTTTTCCAAAGATCATTAGTTTGAAATACAAGCCAAAAGATTTCGAATCAAGCAAATCAGAAAAGTATATTTCGAAACATATATCCTATATTTTGAAACATAGTGTTCTACCATTAAACAAAGTTTTAAATTACCTATAATTTATATAAATCCCAATTCACCCCCCTTCTTTGGATATATTTACCATCATTAGGAACCAACAAGGTTACGAACAAAATAAATATAAAGATATTAAATAACGCAGAATGAACACAAAAGAGAGAATTGAACTTTCCAACAAATGAAACTTAACTCTTACTAGTTTTTTTAATGTTACCTAGGTAACTTGTCCTTGCATACCTTTGTGATTGTGGTTGTTTGTTTTGGTTCACCAAGGCATCTATTGAAGATTGTTGCTAAATTATAGCACATTTTTAGTCAGGAAACTGTAACGTATGTGCACTAACAAAGTAGGTAACCAAAGAGCTAGGTACTTAATATATTTGTTTCCATAAAGCACGCCCACATGAAAATGTTATGCTTATATCAAAGGCTGCTAGAAACTGAAGTTCCTTTCAAAGTTCATGAACTTAATTTTAGAACTAGTCCAAAACGTTAAACAATGGGATCTTAAGGTGTAACACCGGAGATTTTTCATATTCAAGGATATAGAATCATAGGAAGTTAGGGGTAAAATTGTAATTTTGAAATATGGGTTAAAGTGCAAATATGTGAGACTATGGATCAAAGTGACATTTGTAAAAGCTAGTAACTAGACTATTAGAATAACGAACTAGAATAATAGATAGTCAATTAAAGATAAGGCACACATATCAAGGTGCCAAGTAGCAGAAGATTGGGGCAAGTGTCATAGTAATAATAAGGTCCTATTAATAAGCCTCAAGTGGAAGTTTATGATTGGGACACATGGCGGGATGTTACGATGAGGCATCAATTGGCAAGGACAAGTAACACAATATGGTTGGGTGCACATGGAAGTCTGGGGCTCATTAATTAAGGTGACAAGTGATAGGTAGGTGGTGCGATACGATTCATCAAAAATTTTACAAAATAGGCACCACCTAAGCCAGTCTAATCCAAGTCGATTCTCAACCACTTTGAGAGAATCAAAGTTGAGGATTCATCTCTAGAGAAAGAGGGGAAGTTCTACAAAAAAAAAAAATAGCGAAATTGGTAGAAAAACAAGGGAGAAACGAGTCTCGCCGGAGTTTTTGAACCTTCGCCCGAGTTCGGGCCGAAACAGTTAAAAAAACAACAAAGTAAGCTCGATTTTTTTGTTATATTCCTATAGAGGGGGAATAGAGAGAGCCATAGATTCAATATTACAAAAAATTTGTAATTTAGTGACGGGAGAATCCGTCACTAAAACAAGAAAATCTGTCGCTAAAAAATTTAGTGACGGAAAAAATCCGTTACTAAAACTGGCGTCATTAAAATTTAGTTATGAATTTTAGCGACGGGAGTATTTAGTGACGGAATCAGCGACGTTAAACAAAAAAATAATTTTTTTAATAAAAATAAATAAATTTAAACGTAAATAAAAAATAAATTATTTAAAAAATCAATAAATAAAATAAATATATTATTTATTTTTAATATATTAATGAATATTATTTTTTAATAAATAAATAAATTAATTTTAAAAATATAAATTATATAAATAAAATTTATGATAATTAACAATTTTTACAAATAAATTGTATATTCATTTTATTTTTTTATGTATAATTAATATTTTATTAAAAAAATTGACATAATAATTTTTTATTTCTAATTTTTTTATCTTGTTTAAATAATTAATAATATATACACAATACACAATAATATATACATAATATGCAACTATATAAATGTAAAATAAATAATAATATACATGCAATAAATATGAATAACATGGATATTTTTCACCTAAAAATATTTAAAGAAGCATTTGAAAGTTAAAATAACAAAATACTAAAAATATAATACATAGAGAAAAAAAAAAAAGTACCTTATAAATTTTGGTGATACTCATATCTTCTAAATGAAGACTCTACAACAAAAAAAAACAAAATTAACTAAAATTTTCAAAATGAAGTTGGGAGTGTAAAGGGGGGAGGAGAGAGAGAAAAGAAATGAGAGTGTTTGAGGGGTAGAATGGGGGATTTATCGGGGGGAATTCAAAGGCTTGGAGAGGAAGGGTGATGGGGGGAAAATTCAAAGGAGATGGGGGAAATTCAAAGGCTTTGAGGGGGAAGGGGGCGGGAAAATTCAAAAGTGGGGAAGGGGGGCACGACCAGGAAAGGGGGGAGTGCGGGGGTTAGCAATGGGTTTGCCCATCACTAAATGCTATTTGTTTAGTGACCGACATTTCCCGTCGCTAAAGGTTTTAGTCCTCCTTGCTTCTAGAACATGGGCGTGTGCTATGCAACCAAAAACTTGAAAATGATCTACTAAGGGTTTCACTCCACTCCAAACCTTTTTTGGTGTAACATCCTTGATAGCCAATGTAGGACACCTGTTTAGGACATAGATAGTCTAGTTCACTACCTTTAGCCAAAAGGTCTTGGGAATGTTCTTGTCAAATAGCATTGAATGAACCATGTTCATCACGGTTTTATTTTTCCTTTCGGCTACATTGTTTTGTTGCAGAGTATAAGCGATGGTCAACTGCCTCTTAATCCCACTTTGTTTGTAGAAATCATTAAACTCATTCGAATTAAATTCTCCTCCTCTATCTGCATGAATAAGTTCCAACTTCTCAGTTGTTCTCCAAGTACTCCTCTTTGGGATAGGATCACGGTGTTATTTACCCGTTGATGCAATCAGTGCATATCACATTTGAGGAAGAAAGTTGAGGAAGTCCACGTACCATGTTTTTATCCAGCAAGGTTCTCAAACCCTTGTAGCTCAGATGCCCATACCTCTGATGCCAAAGATGAGATAAGTTTTGAGCTTTTGTGTGCAAGCACTGATCAGATTATGCTTGAGAAGAAGCTTAAGACTGAGTCAACAAGATAAACATCCTATTGGCACTCATGTTGGTTTGAATGATCAAACCCTTCTCTAGATGAAATATCTTGCACATCCCTCTCTTAATCAAAATAGCCAAGCATCTTTCTTGCAACTGCCATATGCTTAAGAGGTTATTTCTCAACTCTAGAATATAGTATACCTCAGCAACAACATGATTGACTCCATTCAACAATAGCTTCACAGTTTCCTTTCCCATCACATTCATCTTAGTGTTGTTCCCCAGTTTCATCGAATGCAGAAATTTTTCATCTAGTTCATTGAACATAGCTTGATTGCCACACATGTGATTAGAACACCCTGAATCAAGGAACCATGCATCTTCTCTTCTGGCCTCATATAGCTCCACATAAGACATCAGAAGCATTTCATTTTCTTCATCAAGTTCTGCATAGTTTGCTTTTTTGCTCCTAGAAGGACATTCATACTGAAAATGTCCAAGATTATGGCATCGATAACACTCCACAATTGCCTTGTTGAAACCTGCTCGACCTCTCCTAGTTCCTTTTCCTCCGTATCTTCTACGACCACGACCCCTTCCTCCTTCATATATCACATTCAAGGCCTGCTCCTCACCATTGTGCCTCTAGAATTTTTATTCATGTAATATTAATGAGCTTTGTAACTCAACAACAGTGAGAGCATCAATGTCCTTTGACTCCTAAATAGACCAAGCAACATAGTTGGACTTCTCAGTTAAGGAGCATAGAATTTTCTCCACCATTTAACATCTTGCATATCTTCTCCATAAATTCACATCTTATTTGCCACTATCATGACCCTAGAGAAATACTCTGTCACTCCTTCACCGGACCGCATCTCAAGAATTTCAAATTCTTTGCGGAGAGCTTGAAGATGAAACCTCTTGACCTTTGCATTCCATTCGAACTTTTTTCTCATGGCATCCCATTTTTCTTGAGAATGGTCTCGAGAACTGTGTGATCGATGGCTTGGAAAAGATAGTTCTTGACTTTCAGGTCCGTTAGCTTCATCTCATCATTTTTCTTTTGATGTGCATCTGCCTTCAACGATTCACTTGCTGGCTCAACATAACCAGGCTCCACCAATTCCCAATATTCCTTAGATCATAGGAAATTTTCCATCAGTATGCTCCAATGGTCATAGTGACCATCAAAGCAAGAAATGTCTGGCTGTATAAAACTCCCTTCAGTAGTCATCTTCTGTGCTGCTGCAAGAACTTCAAAAACTATTGCTTTGATTTTGTCAGGCCCAATGGGAGCTCTGATACCAAATTGTTGGGAACCTTGATCTAATATGAAAGCTAAAATCAAGAACACAACAAACTGGATTGGATGATTTAGTTTTATTGACAGTAACCTTGGCTTAAATAGCCATTCAATACATGATAACAGAAAAAGAGAAAGCAACCCACTTTAGCGAAAATAAAGGCCAAGTGGTAACAGAAACTTGGAACAATTCAAATATAAGTAGTTATCCCTAAAGACTAGGGCTTTCCTAAAAACTAGGAAATTATTCTAACAAAAAACTGCTATAAACTTTTTGTATTAGTTTGGATATTACAGTTGTAAGAGGGAGGATATTTTAGGGGGTGGTCCACGTGTAAAGAGGCTTAGGGAAAAAGACAAAAGGCTTAGGGGTGGGATCTATTGCGGCAGGACTCATGTTAAAGGCTTATATACCCTCTAGACTTAGCTTGTAACGACATGCAAAATTAGAAAGAATTCTATCATTTCTTTCTAATCATCTCTCTATTTTCTCTTCTCTTCTCTCCTTCCATTTCTAATCTCTCTCTTACCTACCTCGTCTTCTTCTAAAATCCCTACAGAGCTCTCTAATTCATACCGAATTAGAAGGCAGATTTCATTGTCACATTTGGGTTTGTGATAACTTACTCATTCAAACTTTTTCAAAAATATATCACATGGTTAATTACAGTTTGATATCCTAACATCCCCTCGCAAACTCTACTGGGATGAACACACAATGAGTTTGGACTGTAGAAGTTGGAAACAACCCGAGCTAAAAGCCTTAGTAAAGATATCAGTGGTCTAATCAGTAGACCAAATATATCGAAGGACAAAGTCATGATGATGAACTTTCCCACGAACAAAATGGTAATCCACCTGGATGTGTTTGGAATGCTGATGACACACTGGATTTTGCTTCATATAATCGGCGCTTATGTTATCACAGAACAACATCGGGGAAGATTAAAGAGAGATGCCAAGTTCTTGAAGCATCTATTGGATCCAGACAAGCTCTGTTGTGGCAAAAGTAAGACCATGATATCCGGCCTCAGTACTGGAATGGGCAACAATGGATTTTTTTTTTAGATGACCAACTGATGAGGTTACCACCATAAAACACAACATAAGTGGAGCGATGATCATTAGGATTACTAGCCTAGTCAGCATCAAAGAAAGAAGCAAGAACTGAGTGGGGGGCTTGACAAAGTAACAGGCCATGTGACAAAGTACCATGAAGATGATGAAATATTCGCTTGGTCGTTTTCCAATGATGAAGGATGGGGTAATGCATGAACTGACAAACTCGATTAACTACAAAAGATATATCGGGTCGAGTAATAGTAGCATACTGTAGTGTTGTTTTTTGTTCCCTAATAAGACCCAAGGCAATGACAATTTTTTCAGGCGGGTCTTCATAGGCTTCGGCCCAGGATTGAAGGACCCAAGACCATTACCGTCCTCTTTTAGCAGCCCATTTTAGAAGTCGGGCCACAAGCCCACTCCCCATTTTAGAGGAGAAATGGGCCTCAGCCCATTTGCTCAAATGGGGATAAAAGCCCACTCAAGCCCAGCCCATTTCTTTCCATAGCCCACATATATAAGAGCCTTGTGGCTCTTCTGTTGGCGCCTTTGTTTGCTATTTTTGGCCAAGCCCTAGTTTTCTCTCTCTCTCTCTCTCTCTCTCTTGTGTTTCCTATCTTGTCCGATTACTTCATCACTTCAACCCTTGTTCATTCGATAGCGATGGAGGCTATCTTGCCTTCTGTGGGTTTTGTTTCCTTTGATGGATTCAGCCGCCTTTCCTTGTGTGCGAAAGACAGCCTCTTGGATGTTGTTGGAAACCGCTTATATAACCAAATCTGGGTTCTTCTTTTGGGTAAGTCAATCTCCTTGCTTTATGCCTTGATCTTGCTGTCTTTACCACCGATCTACTGCTGTATGTGGTTGTGATCGTTTGAGCGAGAGAGAGGGTTTACCTTGCTAGTTTGGCCGAGAGGGGTTGGGGCTTTTCTAGGCTTTGGTTTGAGGGCTTCGATAGTGGCTTGTGGTTCCTATTCGTTGGTGTTACCAAGAAGGGTAACTGGTCTCTCAGATCCGAGCCTTGAACGTTCGAAACATAGAGTTTGTATTATGTTTACTTTACGTTCTTGTTTTGATCTATATTGGATTCGTTATATTGCACTAACCTATTCTGTTTTGAAGAAATATTCCGCAACATGTAGTGCTCTAAAAATACTACGGAATAATGTCAGATCAGGCATGAGTTCACCTCGGTCAAGAAGCTGAGATGCAATCTCAACAGGAGAAGGAACATGCTTGGCATTATTCATCTTGAACATCTCTAGAATGTCCTGAATGTACTTGCAAGGACACAAATGCAAGTTGGTAGAAGTGCGAAAGACTTTAAGCTGCGGAAAATAAGACGAGAAACAAAAATCCTTGATGGATAATAAATGATCAAGCATTTAGACAAATCCATCAATAAAGTCGGGATCATTCCCAATCATAATGATATCATCAACTTAGACAAGCATATAAACTAATGAAGCACCAAAGAGGCGAACAAACAGATAAGAGTCAGTATAAAATGACGAGAAGCTGAGCTGACAAAAAGTATCTCGGAGCTTGTCAAACCAAGCCTTAGGTGCCTGCTTAAGTCCATAAAGAGCCTTATGAAGCTTCCATACATAGCCAAGACGAGATGAGTCAACATACCCAGGAGGT
This sequence comes from Diospyros kaki, assembly GCA_036245055.1. Taxonomy (NCBI): domain Eukaryota; kingdom Viridiplantae; phylum Streptophyta; class Magnoliopsida; order Ericales; family Ebenaceae; genus Diospyros; species Diospyros kaki. Next base: position 722,404 of record BSEG01000010.1, read on the forward strand.
TGCTTCATGAAGGCTGACTTCTTAAGCTCGCCATTTAAGAAGATTCTATTGGCATCCAGTTAGCGCAAGGTCCAACCATGAGTGATAGCTAGAGATAATAAGAGCCGAATAGTGATAGGCTTACCAATCGGACTAAAAGTTTTAAAAAATTGACCCTGGGCTGTTGATTGAAGCCTTAAGTAACCAGATGAGCCTTGTATTGAGCCACTGATACCATCTATATGGTACTTAACACGAAATTACCACTTGTTACTTGCGATGTTAGTGTGTAGAGGTTTAGGGACAAGACTCTAGGTTTGGTTTTGTTAAAGGGCGAAATATTCATCATGCATTGTTGCATGCTAGGTTGGATCTTTAATAGCCTAAGCAGCAGTGCGAGGAACACTAGGAGGTGATGTGGCAATGGCATGGAGGACTCTAGGCTTAAGATTACCCATGCGAGCACAAGTCACCATTAGATGGATAGATTGAGATGCAGGACGAAAAAATGATGGAGTAATGGTGTCAACAAGTAGAGAAGATTGAGCGGTATTGAACCGTGAGCTAAGCTGATTGATGGGCTCAGTAGTGGGCTGAGAAGCCGGGTCAAAAGCTAGTACAACATCTAACCAAGTAGAGATGGGCACGATAGAGGAAATAGGCTGGGCAGGTACATGTCTACTTCTTGCATCAGTAGGTGATGAAGAGGGATCACCCGAGACGTGTGGTGATGGAGAAGAAGTAGGTGATGCATGAGTAGCAGCCTGCTGTAATAGATGGAGAAAAGTGGCGAGTAGCTATGTGGTGGGAACATGAGTAACTAAAAGGCACAAGAGTGCTACAAGGGAATCAAGACTTATAAAATATCACATGACTTGCAATGTAAACACAAGATGAAAATGGATGTAAACACAAGTACCCTTTATTTCGTTGAGCTATACTTGATAAAGATGCATGGGGTGGAGCGGAAAGCGTGTTTAGTTGAGTTATATGGTCAAGTATAGGGATAGCATAAGCATCCAAATATTTTCAAAAATGAGTAAGTTGGTGGAGTATGGAAAAGTGTTTGATGTGGGGAGGAGTGATTGAGAGCGGAAGTGATTGTATAATTAATGAGAGAAGTGGCAGTATGAAAAGCATGCTCCCACAAAGTGAATGGTAAATTTGCATGAGCAAGGAGAGATAAACCTTTATAAACGATATCCCGATTTTGCCTTTCCACAGCTCCATTTTGTTTTTGTGTATAAGGACACGACACTCGATGCCCGAGCCCAAGTTTTTGGAGAAATTGAGACACATTACGGAATTCACCACCCAATCAATTTGAACAAATTTAATTGGTAATTGAAACTGAGTTTGGACCATAGCATGAAACAAGCAAAAAATATCAAAAACTTGGGATTTGTGTTTCATAAAATAAATCCAAATATACTTGGAGTAATCATCAAGAAAAGAAACATAGTAGTAGTTTCCATTAAGAGAAGGAACAAGGGTAAGACCCCAAACATCAAAATACACAAGATGAAAAGGAACACTAGTTCATTCATGCGAAATAGACAAATGACTACGATGTGACTTGCCAAGTTGACAAGACCCATACACTTCGAGAAATTTATTGGATGAAACAGGTAAAGAAAAACTAGAGACAAGTTTTCTAGTGATGCACTCATTAGGATGGTCTAAATGGGCATGCCACCCATGAAGATCTGTTTTAATGCCCAAAAAAGCACTCGGTGAAGAAGCAATGATGGATGGAACTTTGTAAAGGCTATTTTCAATAAGACCCCAAGTGAGCGAAAGACCTTGAGAATTTTTCACAGCATAAGAGTTATTGAAAAATTCGATGGAAATATAATTGTCCTTAGTCAAGTGTGAGACAATCATGAGATTTTTTTATATTTGAGGCACACACAACTTATTAGATAAAACAAGTGGTGTATCGTATGCTGATAAAGTAGAGGAGCCAACATGAATTATAGGTAATTTCATACCATTACCAACAACTTTTTTGGGGCCAGTGTACTAGCCATGGATAGAGAGATTGTTGAGATCGACAATCACACGATTCGAAGCACCAGAGTCAAAATACCATGAAGAGTTGGCATGTGATTTGGATCCGGGTAACATTACTAAAATTTGAGGTGTGTTCTCCACAACATAAACATGATCAAACCTATTATAGCATTGAAGAGCAGAATGGCCAAACTTAGTTCAAATTTGGCATTGAGTTCGATACCTAAGATTACCTTGCGGCCTGCCTATTGAAGGACCCATATTCGAGTTGATGAAGTGGTGTTGTTGCGTTTGACCGCCACGACCACATCCTCGATAACCGTGCCCACGTCCCCATCTATTGTTATTGTTTTGCATGTAGTGAGATGTGGCCTGAAGTGCTGTTATGCGAACCATTGGATAGTGGGTGTCTAGAATTAGAGGTAGCAATATTTTCTTGCATCAAGCTATTTCGAGACAACTCCAAATGCTCCTCCTCTTGTAGTAACATACCTAATAGAAGGTCAAGTATTCATCTCTGAGTCCCATCAAAATGTATTCAACCATATCATTCGAAGATACGGGTTGAAGGTTAGTAGCTAGAGTATCAGCAAGGCGCTGCTTTTGCTCCACATATTGAACCATAGATTGTGAACCCTTAGTAAGGGTTTGAAGCTACATATGGATTTGCATCACATGTGCCTGGGTTTGTGACTTAATTTTTTTTTTTTTTTAAGGGTAAGCTAAGCTTCCCTAAATGTTTTAACATTAGTAATATTGCCCAATAAACGATCACCTATAGTAGATCAAAGCCAGAGAAGAACTAATTTGTCTCAATGGGACCATAACATAGACAAGTCATGTGTTGCAGAAGCGCTGGATGTGGAGCTTGATAAAGCCTCCTGGGTTGTAGTCGACAGGTCAGATAAGATGAACGAGTCAAGCTTGAATGTCTTCATGGTTGATTTAACAATGGCGCTCTAGATGTAAAAATTGTCATGATCGAGGTTAATTGAGACAGATATGAAGGATAAGCCCATATTTTGGGCGGTTGATGTAGTAGCCTGAGTGGCAGTGTTTGATGAATTGGATGCTATTGTCAATTTGTTGAGTGGTCGGGTAGTGGATCAGCTTTGGATCGAAGAGGGAACCCTATTGGATATTTTAGAGCTCTAATATCATATGACAATATAATCTTTGGATGATGTTTTCATTAGTTTCAAATTATTGTTTATAATACAACTCTAGCTAACCTCCTAGTCATACAATTTGTGGATAAAACCATATCCTAAAGACTAGGGATAACACCTACTCATTCAAACTATTTCAAAAATGCATCACATGGCTAATTACAATTTGATATCCTAACAAAGACTATCATCGCAAAAAATTGCCTACTCATTGGTACATCATAGTGTACACATCAATTCAATTGTGTTTATTATAGTCTTATGCATATTTTTGTTTTTGGTAGTAATTATACATGTTTTATATCACTTTAATATGAATTTTTGGCAGCTTTGCTTTTCAAAGCCCGTCATTTGAAATCTCTCAAGTCAAAACATTTTGTTGACAAATCTTGGCAGTCACTTGTCATCTTTTTTGTATACCATACCATAGACTAGGTGTGAACCTATAAGAAAAAACAGTACATCCTCCTACAATTGTTCTCACCATGGTCATAATACATGTCAATATGACTTCATTATCTCTTTTTGAGAGGCTCTTTGTTAAATATATCAATATGAAGTTTCCAATATTTTGAGCATGAAGCAAAATTTTGATTTAGGTATATTCAGGGCTTATAATTTTAACCACCATTTTATATGTTTTCTCTGTTTTAACACACATTGATCGCATGGAGATGTCTTCATACCACTCCATAGGTCTCTTTGAGATTCTACATCACTTCCATTGTTGACTTTGCAAGCATAAACCCAATTATTTACCAACAATTTTCGTGTCAAATCTTAATTATGATATTGTACTCCCTATAATAGTTTCACAATGTGATGCATGAGCTTAATACTCCAATAGAATGCACAACTATGAACATGTTTATTGTTTCTGTATGGGTGCTTAGATTCCCTAAATGGATTCGAAAATCCTGACAACAAATCAGAATATTTTCTAAGAATTAATCTATGATTTTAAGGAGACTGTCAGCTATTAATAAACAGTTTTCTTTCCTATTTTAGGTCTAGATTTTGTGTATATATTGCTTCTTATTATTGTATATATCTAATACTAGTATATCACCCGTGTGATGCACGACAGTTATTTTCCATAACAGTGATTTTAAAATATTTTGAGAGTATATTATTTATAATATTTAAATAAAAAAAGTATTATATAAACAATATTTTATTACTCATTAATATGGAAAAAAAATAACAGCATAGCTAATCTATATTTTGAAACACCTCTTTGAAGACCACATTTTTGGTCGAATTGGTTGACACTCTATCATATCACAAATCAACATTTTCAATCTCGTATAATTTGTAACTTTAGACATTGCAACATAAAGTTGTTCATAACTAAAAACTAATTTTTTCAGATATAATCTCATGTGGGAGAGAGATTGGCCTTGACTCTTATTGATAATCATAGCGTAAGAGACAATTAACGGATACTGACTTCATTGGAACTTAAAAGGCGATCTTGGATTTGACGGAGTTAAAGTCATTATTGTAATGAAAACTTAATTCCCTGCATTGTGACCTGAGATAACGTTGGCTTCCAAAATATGATTTCTAAACCTTGTAATGAGCAATCTAGTCCCATTACATAGCCTAGCAGAATGATCGATATTTCTCAATAATATAACGAGAATACCAACCTTCAACTTCGGCTCATGATTAGGCACTCGGAACATTTGATACCATTCAAAATTTCTGGAAAATGAATATTTGATAATAAATCAATATTGGAATCACCTGCAAGTTGCATCAGAACTTAAGCTTATCCTTTGTCTAAAACCCTATCGAAGTGCTAGGATCTGAGGTGGGCTTTGGTTCCTTTAGAATACTACAAAGGGAGTCTATAAGGGATCTTTAGTTTGTGATTACTAATAAAATGAAATTTGTTGCACTTATTCTGTTGTGAATAAATATAATACACTTGATCTTATATTTTTTCTAAATTTGGAAACATGTGCCAAATTATTTTGACAAATAGATTATAAACGTTTATTTATATTATCTCAACAACAATGATTAAATAAAAGTTGCAAGAAGTTAATCTATTCTAGCAAAAATTTTCCATTTGACTTTAATTTTTTTTCCATCATATTCTATAAATAATAAAGAAATTAAAAATAAGCACAATCAACAATAGAAAAACAGAGAAAAGAATATTAATCCATACATGTATAATGAATGATCTGTAATTTTTTCTAAATTTGGAAACATGTGCCCAATTATTTTGATAGATAGATTACAGACGTTTATTTATATTATCTCAGCAACAATGATTAAATGACAGCAACAATGATTAAATGAAAGCACAATCAACAGAAGAAAACGTAGAAAAAAATATTAATACATCAAATTTGTAAATGAATTAAAAAAAAAGAAAGAAAACATATATGTGATAATTGTGACTCAAAATCTTTGTTTATCTATGATAATTGTGACTCAAAATCTTTGTTTATCTGTGATTGGGTTTCTTAATTTGACCAAGACTATGACTTTAAATTTGATTGTGATTATGATGTTGTCAAATCTAATTTTATTTAAGATTTATCTCATCTGGATGAATATTCTCATGCATCATATTCTGATTAGGAATATGATTTTCTATATTCATTCATAGATAATTTTAAATCTACAAATAGGTGTCCAGGTCACATGAAATTAGATCATCAGAGTAATCACAGAGTGTGTGTCCATATCACTTTTATATTATCATTTTTTGGTTAGTGATATTTTGTTTTTTTTTTATCTATAATTTTTTTCGATTTGAGTTTTCCACATTAAATTCTGTGTTTGTATTTGGTTGATTGATTTGATCATAATTTGTATTTGATCCTATTTCGTAACAATACCTTTTGTTGAAAAATCACAACATTCCACTTCTTCTCCCGAGGAAAAAAGGGCAAAATAGTTGAACAACTTTATCCTATAAAATCAATCATTGTTAATCACAATTTGTATTATAAAATAATTTAAAATTTACCTTCATTTTCAATTGCATCAACCCTTATAACATCAGATTCTGCAGAATAATCACAACCTTACAGAGAAATGAAATAACTTGAGTCGATCATATACTCAACAAATAGAAATTGGACACATCTTATTTTTTAAAAATATAAACCTGATCTTACATGTGATATCAGAGACTTACTATTATTTAAAGTGTCATTTTGTTCCTTCAAATTTCTTGATGAATGATCATCAAAAACATCATTGGAAGTTAGATTGGAACTTCTTGTTATGAATCCATTATCCAATCTATGCCTCCCAGAACCCAAAATATTCATTACCCTATATGATTTATTGCCCGAATATTGTGTATGTATGTTATAAGAAGTACCATAATTAATGACAGTTGAAGAACTTGTTCCTAGCCTTTGCGAAATGGACAAAAAAATTTTAAATTCATATTAACATATATTAAAAACTTATTTATGAATAAATATGGAAATATAAATTCCCACTACAAAGGATAATAAAAAAAAAGAACATACCATTTATGATATCACCTAAAGGTATATATTCTTAAGCAAGACTTTGAACTTTTTATAAAAGAGTGGCTAGGGTGAAGAACATCTATATATATTAGCTAAAGTAGATTCTGAAATCCAGAGCCGGCCCTATAGTAACGCCAGCAAGGCGGCCGCCTGGGGCCCCCAAATTAAAAGGGCCCGAAATTTTAAAAATTTGTTATTTATATATATATATGTATATTTTTAATAATAAATATTTTATTAAAAAATTAAATACAAAATATAATTTGATGAAAATATCAATGATGATAAAACAAAATCTCTTGAAAAATCTTTTAGAGTTGATTATTTTATGTATATGATTGATCAAGTCATTTCTTCACTTCGAAATAGGTCTGAGTAATTTGGAATATATGAAAAAAAATTTAGATTTTTGTACAATTTTAAGAAATTAAAATCAATGGATGAAGATGTTTTAAAAGGATATTGTTTGAATCTTAGAAATGTTCTTAAATTTGATGGATTTTCTAATATAGATAGTTTAGATTTATTTTTAAAATTAAGAGTGTTAAGAGAAACTTTTTAAGAGAAAAAAATAGTACATTGAAAATTCTTCACTACATCAAAATAGTCGATTATTTTCCAAATGCATATATTGTTGCTTATAGAATATTATTCACAATTCCAGTTTCAGTAGCTTTTGTTGTAAGAAAAATTTTAAAATTGAAATTGATAAAATCATGTTTGAGGTCAACTATGTCACAATAAATATTAAATGGATTATCTATATTATCCATTGAACATGGTTTATTAGATAAATTTAATTATGGAGATTTAATCAACGATTTTGTATATCAAAAAGTAAGAAAAATTAATTTTACATAAAATTGAATATAGTTCAACATATATTTGTGGAATAAAATTTGCTCATTATTGGTGACCTTTACCTTTTTAATGTTATCAGTTTAATACTTTATTTTGTTTTCTTCTATAGGAAAATCAGAAATGTATAATTTTTTTACTCGAGTTACATTGACCTTCTTAGAGTTTCAAGAAAAATTTAGTTTTGTTTTTTCTTTGTTTGTTGTAGTAGGTAGTTTAACATTTTTTAATCTCTGAGATATTATATTTTAGTTAAAAATTCACTATCATTAAAAAATTATTAGATTTTGTAGTTGATTGAACTTCAACTTTTTTTTTTAATTTAATGAAATGATAAAATTTTCTAGTAAAAAAAATATATTATTTATTTTTTTATAAAAAAAATTAATACTCTTACGCCTCGATAAATTTTTTCGCCTAAGGCCCCTAAATTGGTTGGGCCGGCTCTGCTGAAATCTTAGAAACTGTTAAATAGGATAACAGTAATATATATTTATATTTATTTATAAATTGAAATTGCGTATTATATTAAAAAATATTGTTTGACATTTTACTTTTTAGCATTTCCGGAAACTTAATCCGATCGATAAACAATTAAGGAAAAAAAACATGACATGCATATTATAGAACATGGTGACACAATCAACAACATGACTATCCTAAGGAACAGAATATCAACAAAAAATAAAAAAGTTCTGTAAGTTTCTTACCCTCTACCTCAACTTCATGTGCTTGATTTACCCTTCTAAATGCATATACTGTAAATATAAACACACACAAACATTTTAGCATACAATACTATAACAAATACATTAAAAAATAATAATATAATGTTAGAAGGAAATCTTACATTCTGTTTGACTTGATGATCTTTGATGTTTTTTCTGATATGGTTGGTGTGCTACTTCTTACTTTCACTACAACAAAAATGATTTGTTAAGATATCTTTTTTAAGGCATTTTTTAAAAAGTGTCCTCTAAAATACCATTTTAAAGCACAATCTAAAAAAGTGCCCCAATACAATAATTTTAATGAGGCACAACAATTAAGTGCCTTATAAAATACCATTTTAAGGCACAATTTAAGGAAGTGTCCCAATAAAACAATTCTAATGAGGCACAACAATGAAATGCCATAATAGACAAATATAAGTATCTTAATAGATAAATCTAATAGGGCATAATTTTTTAAATGCCCTATTAAAATAATTCTAACAAGACACTCTGATGAAATGTTTTAATAGACAAATCTTAAGTGCCCCAATAGAATAATTTTAATGAAACTTAGATATACTATAAAATAAATATAGGCACATATATTAATAAGATGATGTGTAGATTAGATGGTCACGCGTGTGCAAGAAGAAGGAAAGGTTTAGGATTCGAGTCGAGAGAGAAGTAAGTTAGAATTAAGAGAAGGCCTTGTGGGGGATATAAAAAATAAATTTATAGTGATTTTTTAGGCATTTTTAAGTGTCGCAATAAACTTAAATTTATAGTTATTTTTAAGACATTTGTAAATGCCTCAATACGTTTGTGAGACACAGTTACACGAGACATTATTATTAGTGTCCTAATAGTTAAAATGCTCCAATAAACTATCTATTAAAATATTTTTAAATGTCTCTTAATCTGAAATTTGTTGTAGTGTTTGTTTATGTTTGGCGTGGTATCCATAAGTTTTTTTTTTTTGTTACTTCGACACTTTGCTATTCCGATAGATGAAATTTCACGAAGACAATCATGTAAAATGAGTTTAACAGAAATTGCATGTATAATTGTGCATGGTTCTGAAAATTTTTATCTTGAATATGGCTGACATTGGTTATTTCAAGAGTTTAACAACTCATAGAGCACCATATATTAAATGTTGAAATTAATCATAGTTATTAATCAGTGTTTTTTTCTCGATTCCGAAATTGTTTCTTTATTTAATTTTGTTATAGGAAAATGTGGAATTTATTTTCCCAATACTAATTAATAATCTTGGGAAAATATTGGTATTGTTGATAATTCTTCGTCTAATATTGTTACTGTTAACCTTTTTTAAGATTACTCAATTTTAACAGCCCGTTGATTATTTAACGTTCTCAATCTATCCTTTGTCTAGAACCCTTTTGAGGCGCTAGAATCTGAGGTGGGCTTTGAATTTTATGAATTCAATTTTTTAATTATGATATCTAATTTATTAGTTCAATTGACTTTTTTATTTAATTTATCAATAAATCATATCCTTTGATAATATCACAGAAATATGTGTTTTCGTATGCTATCTTGCTTATAGATTTTCGTGTATTGATGTTATTTTTTTTAAAATTGCAACTTATTTAAATCCATTATAGAGAAACTAAAAAAAAATTATGGGAAATTAAATCCATTATCATAAGACGGTTGCATTATTCCCCATAGTTTTTCGTGTATTAATGTTATTTTTTTTAATCTACAACTTATTTAAATCCATTATGGGAAACATAAAAAAATTGGGGGGAAATTAAATCCATTATTGGAAAACTCTTGCATTATTGCCTACTGTTGTGACGTTGTATTTTTTTTGAAACTACAACTTATTTAAATCCATTATGGGAAACCAAAAAAAGACTATAAAAAATTAAATCCATTATCATAGTACGACTGCATTATTCTTCTCTCTTGGAATTTTGATGACTCATCAATTGGAGATGGCTCATTAAATTCTTGATAATAAATGCTTATTTATATGTAGTGAAGACGTTTTGAAGGAATTATAATTAGGACAATGCTACGTATAGATAGAGATTTACACACAACCTTACACACACGGTAAAATAATGAAAATACTCATCTCCCAAATCACTTCCACGAAACCCTCCAATCTTGAGAAACACACCACTGTCGTTACCCCTACTTGCACCACCGCTCACGCTATCGTCGCCCCTACCCGCACCCTAGCTCGCACTGTCGCCCCTACCCTTTGGTCATAGCTGCCAGTCGCACCTACCGTCACCCCTACCCATCACCATCACTGACATTTCTGGGCAATTCTCAGTCGCGAATCAAACAATTTTTGCAGCCATGGATGATGCCTCGTCTGACTTCATTGCCCAATTGAACTTTATCGGGGGAGTAAGTCTTCATTAGACTTTGTTGATTTCGTGAAGGATTGAGCTTAGGAACAGATAGTGGAATAGATAGTAAAGGAAGAAAAATAGATAGAGGTAAAGAAATTTTAGCTGAAACTTGAAAGCATAAAACGGAAGAAGATCACCACACTTATTAAGTTCAATAGATTGTTTAAATATACAAGTCATCCTTATCTAACAATCTATTCAAATACTTCCTCAACTATAGGAGATAATTATCAAAAAAACTGCAGCTAAAACTAATCAAATAATTCAAAAGCATAGCCAAAACTTTAGGAATTTTAAATTAATCCTTATCTACTAAATTTTCTGTAACAAACCAACTAAGAGATAGCTTTGAAAGCTATCTATTTGAACTTATTTCAATAGCTTATCAAATGTCAAGGCATTCTTTCACAACAAACTTCATGGATGGATGAAGTCTGATCGGACTTCATCGGGGGAGAGTATGTATGCAAACTTGGCAAAAAAGAGAATCGACGGCCTAGTGGCGGGGGCGACGACAATACAACAATTGACATGAGACGAGGTGACGAAAGGATGCATTGGATATCAGTGGTAACAGGGGTGATGACAGTACAACAGTCGGAGCGAAGTAAGGCAGTGAGGCGACAAGAGGATGTAACGATTGTCAGTGGTGGCAAGGACAACGATAGGGCGGCGTGATCCTCTCAGGGAGCGTAAGAAAGGATGCAATGACGGTCGATGGTGGCAAGGCGATGATGGTGCGACAATCAGCGCAAGGCAATGGCTATCGACAGTTGCTTGAGATGTCCATGAGAAGGGGAAAAAGATGAGAGATGAGACGACCATGGAAAGGGAAGGAGAAGCAATTGATATGAGGACATTTTTATCATTTTGACATCTTTCGATCATCCATTATGTACAAGTAACGTTTTCCATAAATTAATGCTGGCTAGGCATGAATTAAGTTCACCCAGGTGATTGATTGGTCAACCCAAAAGTAAGCGAGAACGCATCTGATAGCACCCATTTGATTGGTCTGCATGTACGAGCATTGGATCACAAATGAAGATTAATTGAAGGAAATGAAGATTAACCGATGAAAAGCCAAGAAGCTTGGTTGGTTCAAATTTGGTTCAATAAATTTTTCAACAGAAAATACAATGACTTTTATACAATGTATCCTCAGTTAAAGCATGCACGTGGGTGGTTATGCTACTTTGACTTGTTGTCTCTATAATAATTATAACTCAAATAAAGTATTCTTTATCGATAAAAACCCTTTACAATTATGCTAAAAAATATTGTTATATTGGTCGATCCATCCCTATTCTTTCATTAGCAAAACAGAAAAACAAAGAAAGTAGGATTATTTTATAGAGAATATAATTATAATATCATATTAACACAAGAATAGATGTACAAAATATGATAGTGAATCTTGATAAACTCTATCTTTATATTTAAATTTAGACAAACTACAATGATTCGTGATACCATACGTAAATATAGTGGCATAGTGTTGTAATTATGTTGGTATTGAAACAGTATCAAATCATCAAATATGTCATGTTATAATTTTTTCTTTGTCATTAATTAATCACAATTAAATATTTCAAAATGACCGAAATAAAATGTTTCTCTCTCTCCCTTCCCCTTCTTTCTCCACTCCTTTCCTAGCTCGAAATCTTTGTCACTACTGACTCCTTATTTATAGCACCATCACTATTGACTTTTTTCTCTCCCCTTACACTTTCTTTGGCAACTAGATCACCATCATGGTCACCAATTGCTTCTTTATGTAATGCATTTTCTTTATTTAGAGGTCAAATTCAATCTAAATTCACCTAAGTCCAAATGCAAAGGATTTGTTCAAATCTTTATGTTTGGGTTCATGACGACAGAATATCATTGACAATCTCCGTAGTAACACTACATCTACAACGTAAAAATTTGTATCTCTTTCTCTTTCTTAGCTTCGATCTCAGAGGATTTATCATTTTTCTATTCTTTTATTTTTTTAAAAAAGTTTTTCTATTTCTTATTTAATGCCAAATGGAGAGTTGTTACTATTTTTGAAACGCCAAGGTAATTTTTACAATTTTTTCAAATCTCAAGTTGTTCTTTGCAATTTATCCTTTTCCAAAAATAATTTCTCTATAAAAATATTTTATATGAGAAGTAAAAAAGAAATTAAAAAGTTTTCAAATAATAATAATAATAAAAGAAAAAAAAAAGCTTAATAAAATGAAAGAAAATACGAAGAAGCTGGTACGAGTAACCCATGCATGCAAAACTCAGGTAAACTATAACTAAAATATTTAAAACATCTCTACACCCATAGCCTAATAGTTATAGTCCTACTCTTAAGGGATTAAAATCTCCAAACCAAACCTACCAACCACCCCGTACAATAACAGTTGTAGGGATTTGCACTTGCAGCATATGTGTTACACCTCCATAAGTATGTGTGTCTGTAAATATGAGAAAATTTCAATATTTTTTTTTTTTAATCTCATAAGGGCCTATGCATATATCAAACTCCCCCCAAAACAAAATAACCTGTCTCTTAAAAGACCACATCATATATAACCAATCAAATTCCATAATCAACAAAGCAATGCATGGCTTCAGCTTGACTCTTTTGGATTTTCAAAGCTCTCCAGTATCTCCACCACTTGTTGCATGGATGGCCTTCTTTTGGGTTCAAGTTGAAGACATTTTAGACTAAGCTCACCGATTGGCCATGCAACTTTGGCAGGATACTTTCCTTTCCAGCAGCTGTCCATAATTCTTTCGAACTTTCTTCTAGTAGCTAAAAATGATCGGCGCCACTCAACCAGATCATGTTGACCCGCATCACGACAAGTGTCAAGTGCTCTCAAGCCTGTTAGCATCTCAACCATTACAACACCAACAGCATACACGTCGCTAGCCACATATAGTTGCCCTGTTTTCACAAACATTAATATATATTCTATTATTATTGTCATGAACAACATTACCGTAGGCTCAGCTCAAGTGACTTTTATGTACGACAAAACTCTTACAAAGCTTCGTTTAAACCAATCAATCCCCCCCTAGAGAAGCATCAAGCTTCAAAATTAAGGTCCAGAGCATTACCTGTGGCAATATACTCCGGAGCAGCATAGCCATATGTGCCCTTAACCTGTGTTGACACGTGCGTTTCTTCAGTAGTTGCAGGACCAAGTCTAGCCACACCAAAGTCCGAGATCTTGGCATTGTAGGACTGACAGTCAAAACACACATTAGGCCAATATAAGACCTCCTTTCTTTAAGCACACGTCCACATACATAACATAAGACTGGTGATGACTCACTAAATTACCTTTTTCTAAAATTGATAAGATTAATGGTCACCAATGGTATTATCATAATTATGTAGTACATTTGTTATCCACTATGCATCAATAGTACATTGAATAAATCATATTTTTATTTAGCTAATTGAATGCAGGAAACTTACGGCGTCAAGCAATATATTTGAACCCTTGAAATCTCTATGTATTATTGGCGGTTCGGATGAGTGCAAATATGCCAGCCCTCGTACTGCTCCTATTAAGATCTTAAGTCTTATCTCCCACGAAAGTAGCTGACAACCAGCCCCCCCTGCAGAAAGCAACCTACAACGTAAGCCAAACGAATTTCATTAATCAGCAAAAGATAAAACAAGTTCAGCTCTTACTTCCAAAAAGATGGTTGTCCAAACTGCCTTTCTGCATGAACTTGTAGACAAGAAATAGCCTTTTACCCTCACAACAGAATCCCAACAACTTAATAACGTTGGGATGGGACAGACGACTAAGGATGTTCATCTCATGCTACACAGATTGGGCAAATAAGTAAGCAAGAGGCCTTAAAGAGATTATATATGAATTAGATAAGTTGAAATAACATTGGCAATCCCAGATATGAGAGGGTAAACAGAGAGAATGATGACCATACAGTTGTCCACTTCAATTTACAGGCATCACAGAACAAAAATGAGGAAAATACAAAGTATCCACTTCAATTTAATATGCAAAACTAAGATGTTGACCATACAGTTGTCTTGTTTTTCTTTTTTTGCAGTTAAGAGCACGGTAGGATTAAGGTCTGATATGTTGCTTTTGTTTTACAAGTAAGAGCATGCGTGTATGAAAGGACAAACTAAATAGGCTATAAACAGTGTATATCATCTGCAAGAAGAGCTAAGGACTCTGGTGAGAAGATTCTTTCTACATAGCAATGAAGGTTCCAACCAAACCATGCTTACACTTTGGTAAGGCTACATGCAGATTGAGCCAAGTCAATTATACAGCTACAACAATTTTGGACCCAAACCCATTACACTGATAATGGAACCCACTGAGCCAAGCCAACTTAATTCAGTTTCGTTTGGTTAAAATTTGATTGATTCAGTTTCGTTATGAGTATGGATATTTGGCAGTAGAAGACAATAATACAAAGTTATTCGGATTCTGATAAAAACTGATACCTAGTACATTACAAGTATCAATGCCTAACCAACAAAAGACACAGAATTGAAATAACGGTAAAGATTTGCTGACAAATTATTCAGCCATTAACTGGCGTTAGTTGAAGTACCTGCCACTTTTCAAAACCTCCATTGTTGCTAGAATTCCACTCCTTGACGGCAATGACGTCTTCTTTAAAACCATTCTGTAATGACGTTTTCTCAGCAAGCCAACCCTTGTAGACTTTGCCGAAACCCCCTTGTCCTGACAATGAATCCCTTCTGAAATTTCTGGTAGCCTTCCTCAACTCTGAAAAACTGAAGGCCCTTATATCGCTGATGGTTGTTTTATCTGAATGATGACGAGAAAAAAATCAATTGGCGTAGGTAAGGACAAAGAAGTGAGGCAACCTGAGAGAGAGAGAGAGAGAGAGACCAGTCCACCCAAAATCCACAGCTCTAGGTAAAAGTGCAGTACTGATCTTGTGGAACACCTTGGTGAGCATTCCCTGTTCCCTCTTCTTGCTTAGGGGTATCTTCTCAGTATACTGCACTGCAGTGGGTGGGCTGGGGACTTCAGCTTAAAGGGCATCATCATCCAGTTGAATAATCTCATCATTTTTCTTTTCCTCGGCCCCACCAAGATTGAGAACATTCTCTTTATCCTCATCAGCAGCATCAACATTGACAACGTCCTCATTATCCTGCGTCGTTGACGAATCCTTGCACCGATCATCTTGCAAGCATGCCAATGCACGCTCAAGGCTCACCACCACATCAGCCATTGTAGGGCGTCCATTTGGACCCATGTGCAGGCATTTCCTAGCAACTTCTGCAAACACATCAAGACTTTTTGATAGTATTGGCAGCTGATCCCTCAAAATGGGGTCAATAATTTCATCAAGTTTTCCATCTTTGAGGCAGCCTTGAGCCTAAAAGGATAGACTGTGTTGCTCCTCCTCGAGACTTAAATCCACTGCTGGCCTCCCACAAAGCACTTCTAAGAGCACCACGCCAAAGGCATACACATCTGATTTCTTGGTTAGTTTGCGGGTCGAGAAATAATGTGGATCAAAATAACCAAATGTGCCTTTAACAGCAGTGCTAACATGGGAAACAGAATGGCTTGCGGCGCCCATTTTACATAATCCAAAATCTGAAACCTTAGCCACCATGTCCTTGTTCAACAAAATGTTCGCGGTCTTCACGTCTCTATGTATGACACCACCTTGAATACCAGTGTGGAGGTAATCCAATCCACGGGCAGCACCAATGCAAATCTTGAGCCTTTGCTCCCACGGCATATGACAAACATTTCCATTATCTTTAGTATTCTTTTTGTATAAATGCTTAGCAAGTGTACCCTGCTCCATATACTCATACACCAGGATCTTCTCATTGAATTCGTCACAGTAGCCCAGAAGGCTAACAAGATGCTTGTGTCGAAATTTAGAAATCGTCTCAATCTCCATCCAAAACTCATTTGGGCCTTGCTTAGACTTTGGTTTCATCCGCTTAATAGCAACTGTGGTTGTTTCTCCATTAATGAGTCCTTTATAAACGTTACCAAATCCACCACTTCCAATGACCAATCCATCGTCAAAGTTTCTGGTTGCTGATTGGAGCTCAGCAAGTGAGAAGCGGCGATATGGCCCTTCCGAAGGTAATGATGATAGGGTGTCGTCTTCTTGTCCATATTTTTGCCCCAAATAGGCCAATGGATAAACAACAGCATTCAATATGATGAGTAAACATATTAGAATATTTGCAATGGTATAAATGCCATAACCAAGCACTACCTTCTGAGGCTTTGAATTATGAGATGTCAAAGCATGTGGAATGGGAACCATGTTCACCCCGGCAAGGTTGTTGTCAGGGTTGCTCAACTTGAACACCTCCAGCCCCTTTAGAATTGCATCACTACCGTGTTCCATGTTCCCCTTGTTGTCGTGGCTTTTGTGAGGGCATAGAGTTATTGTCATATCGCGCTTGCCCTCTGTCCGATCTCCTTCCATCCTCACCATGTAGTCTCTGTACACTGCAATGCCATTTCCACCAGCCCATTTGATAAGGTCAGCATTAGCCTCAGCAGTCTGATTATCAATGAATATGCTGAACTCCATTTGGCCAACATCTTTAATCTCGTACTCAAGCTCACAGAAATGAAACCTAAGCAGGTACCTGAATCCTTGATCTACAGGTAGCTTCCACGTAAAACTGATACGCTCCTTCGGTTGCATGTCCCGAGTCATTGACCGGGACGTTTGGTAAACTCTCGTAGGAGCAGAGTATGTGGGTATAACTGCGTAGTTGATCCCAATTGTGGTAATAACTGGCATGGCCCTTGATTCTAAGAAATAATTGGAGTCCTGAAACCACTCTCGGAACATGCCAGTATCCTCTATGGGTAAAATGTTGCTTCCGCCAACGTTTAACCGATGCACTGTCTCAAGTGCAACGCTTGTATCCAAGAAGATCGGGTATCTAAATTTCTTGCCAACGACTAGTACACCTGGATCATCACCCTCACGGGAATGATATAATCCAGTTGGGATGGAGACAATCTCAATCCCATTGACAAAAGCATAAGCTTCCTCCGAAGATGGAGAAAATGTTAGGATTAATGGTTGACTATCTTCCACATGTACGCAAAATTCTTTAGCAAATGATGGTAAGGCCAAAACATCAGCGGTGAGGGCAGCACTGAAGTTGCTAAGAAGGGTATAGGGACCCGCTTTTACAGTAAAAAAGGCCCTGGACCTCTTGAAGCCAGGGTATTCAGTTGGGTAGAAATGTAGGCGGATGAATTTTTGGCCCGGAGTGACATGGAAAGTGTAGGTGAATGTGGACCGAGAAATCTGAGCGGTCATGTAGGGGACAGGATGAGGGGGAGGAATTAGGTGCTTTCCAACGGGAGAGGAGCTTACCAATTTGCGTCTGCCTCTAGATCCTTGCAAAATGATGTATCTGGAAGCAACGTCGCCGATCCATTGCCGGCCATCTAGAGCAGTTGAGTTGCCAGAGGAGCCACAGTCGACGGCGAAGATGTCATCTGCTAGTTGTAGCGGGTAGCACAGGGCAGCAAACTCACTGACAGCCGCCAAAATAGTTAGATGGAGGAAGAAGAGGTAAAGACCCATCTTGTTGGGAATGATCAAAGTACTTCCTTCGATCATCAAAGAGAGGAGAGAACGCGTCCGATAGCATCAAAGAGAGGTATGAATTAAGTTCCTCAGACTGGTCAACCCAAAACTTAAAGAGAACGCGTCCGATAGCACCAATTTGAACGATTTATGTACGTTAAAGAGACTGGATCATAAATAAAGAACGAACCCGGACCCATTTGATCGGTGTGGCATGATGGGCACCACACATAATATTGTTTAATTTGTTAATAATATATTATTTTTGTCAATGATATATTATTTTGACTCAAGCCGGCAACATAGCATTAATAAGATTTTTTTTGGCTCATATTTTGGCGTGACCTTAAACAGTCTGTTCATTGTCATCATCTGTTTTATTTGTTTACTTATTTGTTTAATAAGTGATGGTGGCGAGATTACAGTTAGGGGTATAGGAAAAAGAAAAAAACCCTTTCTTATAGGCTTGGATAAAATGTGTGATAGGGCACCTAGAAATTTGATATGGTAAACTTTGAAGAAGAAAGGGGACATAAGCACGCACGCACACAAATTATTAGAGTTTTGTTGCTGTTTGCTGTTTTATATTTTGTAATTTTGTATCTTTTATATGTTGTAGCTTTAGTTGTTGTATTTTCTTTTGACATTGAACGGTGACATTTTGTGTTTTGCTTATTATATTAGTTCTAGGCATATTTAAAGATGAGCTGAGGCCCCATAGTAGGCCAAGGAGGCATTTACCAAATCTCTCTTTTTCTCTACTTTCGTTCCAATATGGTATCAAAGCAACCCTAGCTTTTGCTATGTATTCATCGTTTTTCTTTTCGTCGGCTTTCTCTTGCTCTGTTGGTCCTCCGACGCTCTGTTCGCCTGTGTTTCCTCCTTTGTTCGGAGGTATTGTCTGTTTCATTTCTTTTCGATTGAGACATCTGTTCGTGCTTTGATCGTTGTTCTTCTTTGGATTTTGTTTCTTTTCGCGATTTGTCTCATCGCGATTTGTTCTTCGATGATCTGTTACTCGACTTTCTGTTCTTCCGTTCTTATTTCTATTTTGCGATCTTGCTATTTTGCTTCTTGCAAACCCTAGAGTTTGTCGTGTGTGTTTCTTCCTCAGCGACAGTGTAAATCTCTTCTTATTCAAAGATTCGTTGATTTCATCTGCGATCAATATAATTTTTTCATAGTCACAGTCAATCTTGCACTTTGTGTGTTTTTTTTTTGCCGATTTTCGATCTATGTCGGTAGAAAATTTTTCTTCAACTTTATCAAGGATGAACTCAGTCATCGATGATGGTTTGAGTCCATTTTTTTTACATCATTCGGATAGTCCTGGTCTTTCCTTGGTTTCTTAGCCTTTGACAGGCGATAATTATGCATCTTGGAGTTAATCGATGATGATTGCCCTATCTGTCAAGAACAAGTTAGGGTTTATAGATGGCACGATCCAACGTCCATCAGGTGATGTCTCTCTTTTAAATGCTTGGATTAGAAATAATAACATGGTTATCTCTTGGATTCTTAATGTTGTCTCTAAGGAAATCTCGGCTAGCATCATTTACTTTGAATCGGCCCAAGATATCTGGAATGACTTAAAGGAGAGGTTTCAGCAAGGTAATGGGCCGCGGATCTTTCAATTGAGGCGTGAGTTAATGAACCTTACTCAAGGTTCCCTGTTAGTGAGTGCTTACCTCACCAAATTAAAGTCTATTTTGGATGAATTGGAAAATTATAGACTTGTCTGTACTTGCAATGCTTGTATTTGTGGTGGTGCTAGGGCTTTTACTGATTTTCACCAAGTTGAATATGTTATGTCGTTCCTTATGGGTTTAAATGATTCTTTCTCTCAAGTACGAGGTCACTTGTTATTGATGAACCCTCTTCCCCCTGTAAATAAGGTGTTTGCATTAATCTCACAAGAGGAGAAACAACGGACTGTAATGAAAAATATGAGAGATCAAATTCTATTTCATGTTAAACATAATACTAGTCAAGATCGGTTTCAAAAGAAAGATAAGTCATTGTGCACTCATTGTGGGTTACACTGGCACACGATTGAGAAATGCTATAAATTACACAGGTATCCCCCGGGGTATAAAGTGAAATCAAAGAACCTTAATGGACAATATTTCTTGAAATCTACTAATCAGTCCAGTCATAATATTGTAAGTCAGGTCTTTGAGGATACTACAAGTACTCCAGGCGTGGGAAACTTTGTGCAATCCTTGAGTTCTGTTCAGTACCAGCAGCTCTTGGGTATGTTGAATGACCACATTGGTGCATCTAAAGAGAGCTGAATCTGATGTTCCTCAAAATCAAGCATCAGGTATCTGTCTCAGTCTTTCTCTTAATCCTTTAATTGGTCAGTCACAATATTGGATTATAGATTATGGGGCCACAAGTCATGTATGTTTTAATAGATCATGTTTTCATGAAATGAGACATGTCAAGGATATATTTGTTACCCTTCCAGATCAATCTCGGTTATCAATCCCTTACATAGGTACTGTGCGGTTGAGTGATCATATAGTGTTGGAAAACGTTATGTATGTGCCCTAATTCAAGTTTAACTTGATATCTGTAAGTGCACTGGTCCAAAAGGCTAATGTGCATCTCCATTTCTTTCCTAATTCATGTGATATTCAGGCTATCCACCTTTCGAAGATGATTGGTAGGGCTAGCCTACATGGGGGATTATATGTGCTTGATGCAACTTCTTTGAATTGTTCTTCTAATTCTCATGCCATTGTGGCTCATATTGTAAGTAAACATACTTGGCATAGTCGGCTTGGACATGTTTCTTTTCAAAAACTGGATAAACTGAAGTATTTGTTGAAATATAGAGATGTTAAAAATGTGCCTTATTCTATGTGCCTCTTGGCAAAACAAAAAAGACTATCTTTTGTCTCTACTAATAATCTTTCTTAGTATGCTTTTGATTTAATTCATTGTGATACATGGGGACCTTATCATGTGCCTACTCATGCCGGTTACAAGTATTTTCTTACTATTGTTGATGATTGCACACGCTTCACTTGGATTTTCTTGATGAGACATAAATTAGAACATAAGAATATTATTTAGAGATTCTTTTCTATGGTTGAAACTCAATTTAATAAGAAGGTCAAGAAGTTTAGATCAAATAATGCCCTAGAGTTAAGTTTTCATGATTTCTTTAGTGAAAGGGGGTGGTGCATCAATTTTCTTGTGTTGAATGACCTGAAAAGAATTCAGTGGTAGAACGTATGCATCGGCACCTTCTTAGTGTGGCTAGGGCATTGCTTTTCCATTCTAAAGTTCCTATTCAGTTTTGGGGAGAATGCATCTTCACTGTTGCTTTCTTGATAAATAGGACACTAGCCTCTTTTTTGGGATATCAATCTCCTTATCAGCTTCTATATCAGTCACCTGTTGATTACTCCTATTTTAGAGTGTTTGGTTGTCTTTGTTTTGCCTCCACTCTGCTTTCTCATCGGTCCAAATTTACACTAAGGGCTACTGCTTGTATATTCTTGGGCTATCCTCCTAGGGTCAAAGGTTACAAACTTTATGACATTATCTCTAAGAAGTTTTTTTTCTCTAGGGATGTTGTCTTCCATGAATAAGTTTTTCCTTTCCACTCCATTGATCCTTCTCTTATCATTGTGGATCCTTTCTCGGACTTGGTTCTACCCCAACCTGATCATGATGTGCCTTCTCCTCCTTTGGTTTCTAATTCTCTTCCTCCTGAATTAGTTTCTGCCTCTTCTGTACCTGATTCTGTTCCTTTTGAACCTGTTGTTTGCAGATCTACCAGGGTCACTCGGCCTCTTTCTTATCTTTAGAATTACCATTGTCATTTGCTTACCCAAACTCCTACACTTCCTACTCCTTCTTCCTATCCCTTAGAAAATTTTGATTCTTATTCTACTTTGTCCTCTTCTCATCGCCAGTATATTCTCAATATCTCTTCCAATTCTGAGCCTTAATTTTATCATCAGGCAGTGCCCTATGCTCACTAGCGCGATGCCATGACTACCAAGTTGGATGCTATGCATTCTACTCATACTTGGTCTGTTATTCCTTTACCTCAGGACAAGCATACCATTGGGTGTAAGTGGGTGTATAAGATCAAGTATAAATCTGATGGTTCCATAGAACGATACAAGGCTCGTTTGGTAGCAAAGAGGTATACTCAACATGAGGGCTTAATTAGACTTCTTTGACACTTTTTCTCTGGTTGCTAAGCTGGTTACTGTCAAGGTTCTCTTAGCTCCAGCTACTGTCCACAATTGGCCCCTTATTTAGTTTGATGTCATTAATGCTTTTCGTCATGGGGATCTTTTTAAAGAAGTTTATATGGATCTTCCACTTAGATATTAGCTTAAGGTAGTTGTAGCTCCTCAGGGGGCGAAACTAGTGTGTAAGCTTCATAAGTCCATTTATGGGTTAAAGCAAGTTTCTAGGAAATGGTTTGCTAAATTTTCTAATACTCTTCTCTAGTATGGTTTTCTCCAATCTAAGTCTGATTATTCCATTTTCACAATGGGTACTGGTTCGAGTTTTGTTGCTTTGCTGGTTTATGTTGACGATATTATACTTACTGGATCTGATTCTGTTGCTATTGCCTACCTTAAAGATTTTTTTAATAGAAAATTTAAACTCAAAGACCTTGGGCGTCTAAAATATTTCATTGGTCTTGAAATTGCTTGGTCCTCTAGAGGTCTTTACTTGTCTCAGCGTCATTATGCCCTCCAGATTCTTAAGGATACAGGTTTTTTGTCTAGCAAACTTGCCTTGGTTCCCATGATTCCCAATGTTAAACTTACTACTGTTGATGGTGATTTACTTGAAGATGTTTTGGCATACAGACGGCTTATTGGCCGCCTGCTTTACCTTACTATATCACGCCCTGACATTACTTACATTGTTCACAAGCTAAGTCAATACGTCTCAAAGCCCCGTAAGCCACATCTTGATGTTGTTCATCATTTGTTGAGGTATATCAAATCCTCCCCTGGGCAAGATTTGTTTTTCCCTGCTTCTTCCTCTTTGCAAATAGGGGCTTTCTCTTATGCTGATTGGGGTTCTTGCTTAGATACTCAAAGACCAATTATGGGTTTTTGTATTTTTCTTGGTGATTCATTGATTTCTTAGTGGGCTAAGAAGCAAACTACATTTTCCAGGTCTTCTGCTGAGGCTGAATACCGGGCACTTGCTGCTACAGCTAGTGAAATTGTTTGGTTGTATCAGCTTCTTACTGATTTTCAGGTTTCTTCTATTACTCTTGCTATTTTATTTTGTGATAACTAGGCTGCCATTCACATTGCCTCAAATCCAGTCTTCCAAGAGCGCACAAAACACATCAAGTTAGACTGCCATTTTGTTCGGGATAAGCAGGCTGCAGGTGTCTTCAAATTGCTGCCTATACGTTCTGCTCATCAATTAGTGAATCTATTCACCAAGCTATTGCCTGCCTCTCAATTGTTTCATTTATTGTCCAAGATGGCTGTTATGGATATCCACAGTCCATCTTGAAGGGGCGTATTAGAGTTTTGTTGTTGTTTGTTGTTTTATATTTTTGTAATTTTGTATCTTTTGTGTGTTGCAGCTTTAGTTGCTGTATTTTCTTTTGACATTGAATAGTGATGTTTTGTGTTTTGCTTATTGTATTAGTTCTAGGCATATTTAAAGATAAGTTGAGGCCTCACAGTAGGACAAGAAGGCATTTACCAAATCTCTCTCTTCTCTGCTTTCATTCTAATACAAATATATTAAAAAATAAAGTGTATTATTGAAACAAACATTGCCTTGAGGGGCCAGACACTGTACAAAAGAATAAGTAGGAAACTAGAGGATCCAACAACCTAGAACCAAGTACAAGTGAGTGAGTTAAAAACTGTACAAAAGAAGGATAGGCGAAAGGAATGTCTTCAAACAAAAACAATAATTACATATCAAACCTTAAATCTAGGAGGTGGGGTTGGTTACGTGAATTCTAGCATGCAAATTATTTCTATCTATGGTTGATTCTCCTCCCTCAGTTACAAAAAATAACTTAGATAAAACTTGACCCCCAAAACATAAAAGAGAATTCTCCAAACTCTCAAATGCTCTCATATTTCTTTCTCCAAAGGCACCACAAATTGGATAAAGGAAAAGAAAATGGTAGAGTTCTCGAAGAACCAAACGTGCAACTCCACCCCTAATAGCTCAAAAAAATAAATTACATAGAAGTGAAAAAATAAGCACCCAGAGTAAATGTACAACAGACGATAAAGGAGAAGGGATCCACTGACTCACTGCCACTCTTGCACATGTAACACTAGTTAAGAATAACTTGCTTTCATTTTCTTAGATTATTGGTAGTGAAAAATAGTTCCAAGTGCATTTGTCCAGACTAGCCCTTTTGCTGCTCCTACTATGATCTTAAGCCTTTTCTCCCATGGAAGTAGCTGAGAAGAAAGACCCCCTACCAATGGCAAAAAGACCCCCTGCAAATGGCAACCATATGTTATAGTGTAAGCCAAATGAATTGAATTGATCAACATAAGATAAAGATAAGTTTAGCTCTTACTATGATTTTTCACGAACTCATAGACAAGTAGTTGCTCTTTATCCTCATGATAGTGTCCCAATAGCTTAACTATGTTAGGATGAGAAATCTTTCCTTAGATATTGATCTCAAGCTATATAGATTGAATAATAAGTAGCAAGCAGAGGACTTTTGGGATAATATAACTAAATTAAATAAATTAGTGATGAAATAAAAAAAGAAGAAAATATAAAATATCAACAACTTCAATTTCTTGTAAAAAATTAAGATGTAGGAAATGAAAAATCCTAGGTCATATACAGTGATAAATCGTCTGCAAGATATGCCACATCTTCCTCCGTTACAGAAATGTACAATCTTCCAAACTTAATGTTGCAATCTACTTGGGCAAGCCTACCCCCATGAGTGCAAAAGCATAAAAAAGTAAATATCAGAATAATCTATTGTACACCAAGAATGAGAAATCCATGTAGCAAGAGAGAGAGTATATGGAATATTGATAAGCCATCCCTCTTACACATGAAGTGCCAGTTGGTCACAACCTACCCATGCGACCCTTTACAAGGCACGTCTATGCCAAGTCCTTCATCCCTGTATAAGATTGAATCTATGTACTGATATGCTCGCTCTTTGATAAGGTTGCACACAACACACATATCAGGCAAGTCAGCTTTTGGGTTCTAAGAGTTTGAACCCAAATCCATTGAACTAATTATGGAAGCGAATTGCCTGAGGCCATTCAGTTTGGTTTAGTTGAGTTTGGTCTCAATTTGATTTGTTAGATTTGTACCTTGGTTCTAAACAAATGTTTTCTGTTTTATTTTCTCTCTACTAACAAATAAACAAACAAATAAGTGAAAAAAAAAAGTTCAACTAGTTTGTTGATATAAGCTGATTTAGTGTAAGTAGACTAATAATATAAAAAGTATGCATATTGCTACTTATACAATCATGAATAGTATCAAAATTGTTCGCAAAAATAGAATTGATCTATTCTATCATTTTTAGGCCCAAAACCAAACTTAAGTTCTAATGGAATTGAGAATGCAAGTCACTGACTTGTTTACTTTCTATCGAGGTTTAGCACAAGGACAAGATTAATGAGAGGATGAATGACATATGCTTCACTGAACCTTGTTTTGACTACCAGGACTTCATAAGCTGAAAGACCTTGTATTTCACACTAGAATACGTTGTTGTAAAGAATTTTCGGAGAGATCTCTTAACAATTCCCCACACCTCTAGAGAGTTGCCATTTTTTGGTAGAATTAATCCTAGAATATTTAATTTCAAAGTTATTTTTTTGACTTGAAAGTTAGTCCATGAAGCTTTAACTTAGCATTGCCCCATTTCTTTTTCTGTCCACTAGGACTATGAAAGTATAAGCTTTGGATGATATTTTCATTAGTTTCAAATTATCTTTTATAATATAGCAACACTAGCTAACCTCCTAGTCATACGGTTTGTGGATAAAACTATATCCTAAAGACTAGGGATAACACCTGTGTCACAAACTATGATTTTAGCGCGACATCAGTCGTATATTGACAAATTTGAATTGTCTTCTTAGTCATTTCCTTTATATTATATTGTTATTGTTATGCGAAATAGACAAATGACTACGATGTGACTTTCCAAGTTGACAAGACCCACACACTTCGAGAAATTTATTGGATGAAACAGGTAAAGAAAAACTAGAGACAAGTTTTCTAGTGATGTGTTCGTTTGGATGGTCTAAACGGGGATGCCATCCATGACGATCTGTTTTAATGCCCAAAAAAACACTCAGTGAAGAAGCAATGATTGATGGAACTTTGTAAAAGCCATTTTCAAGAAGGCCCCGGAGGAGCGAAATACCTGAGAATTTTTCACAACACAAGAGTTATCAAAAAATTCAATGGAAATATCATTAGTCAAGTGCGAGACACTCATGAGATTTTTTGATATTTGAGGCACACAACATATTAGATAAAAGTTAAAACAAGTGGTGTATCGTATTGTAGCACCCCAAAATTTGGAGATAAATAATAATTATTAATTCTTACGTTTGAGATTATTATTGAATATTTGAAAAATTTAGTTAATAGTTGATAATTATTAATTATTGGGTATTAGGAGATTTAAAGGGAAATAATAATTTATGATATTTTGAGGAAATAAATAATTAAATATCTTATTTTTTGAAATATTTGAGAATTTAAAAAAATATTAAATATATTATATCTTAATTGAGAATGTGTAAAGGAAATGAAAGATGCTCATGGGGTGTAGTACGTAATTAGTGAAATGTGTTACTTATTATATTATATATATAGAGAGAGGTTAGATAAGTTGTTGAAAATTTCCAGCAACTAAGAAACACCAAGTGGTGTCGTTTTAGGTGGAGTGGGCAGCACTCTTGACTGTCACGTGGCAACCTCCCAGCCATCCACTCTATGCTCATTTAAGCCACAACTCCATCCCTTAATTGAGAAGCAAATCGGGCATTCTTGAAGCAACAGAAATTGAAGAAAAATTTGAAGAAGAAGAAGCGACGCCCAGAAGAAAAAAGCGTGTGAAGAGGGTAATTTTGGGAGAAATTAAGGGTTTAATCAAGGTTTAATTGATTTTAATTAGTCAGGTAAGTAAATAAATATGTAGTAATCATTCTGGGCGGTTGGAATTTCATTTTGGGTCCAATTTTATTAATTTTGGGAGTTTAATCTATTTCACAGCCACTACAAGAATTTAACGGATTTACCCACACACGTAAATGTGGGTAAAAATCATCTTATGTGTCAACTATAATTTTTCTTCACACATAATGTAAATGTCAAAATGTGAGTAAAGAGGGGTTAGAAAATAACTTTTACCCACACATATATTTATGTGTGGGTAAAGCTTAATATATTACCCACACATATATGTGTAGGTAAATATTTCTGTATGTGTAGGTATTTTTATGTCAAGAAGTTGTAATTATGATGTGGCTGCTGACATGATTGATGACATGACTTTAATTGGATGATGATGTGACATGACACATGTATTTGTTTATGTGTAAGTAAAATTAAGATTATGTGTGGATAATAATATAAAAAATAATTTTTATATGTGGGGGTAAAAATGTTGTGTAGGTAAAAAAAATATTATGTGTGGATAATAATATAAAAAGATTTTGAATATGTGTGGGTAAAAAAGAATATAATGTGGATAATAAATATATTATGTGTAAGTAATAATATAAAAAATAATTTTCATATGAGAGAATAATTTGCATATATGTGGCTAAAAAACATATTATGTGTGGGCAAAACTAAAATTTTATATTTAAAATTTCAATTGTTGTAACATCTATTACAATCTAATTCAAATATATACGCATCTAAAAAGTTATAAAGTCAAAATGAACATAAAATCATAAAGTCACCTAAAAAGTTCAAATATATATAAATAAAAAAAATATAAAACAAATTATTAAATCTCGTCGTCAAACTCTTGTCGCAACATGTTTATGTCTCCCTGTAACTCTTAAAAAAAAGACTTGTACTTGTTCAAATCTTCAACCAATTGTTTGTAGGTTGGATGACTGGACTCCTCACTAGTGCATATTGTCCTAGAAGTATTAGGAGATCGCCCCCAACTAAATAAATAAACAGATTGTCATCCAAGGAACTTTTCTAAAATATCCTTATCAATCATTTTATCTGGAGGATTATCTCGCCCCAACTGCATCATTTGTTCCTGTAAAAAAATGTAACATATTTTTAATCAATTATTTTTAAATTAAAAATATAGTCTCAATTATACCAATGTAAAGCAATTGAATCATCAAAATCGGCCATGATTTTTCACAAGCAGTGTTCCAATTAATCAGAAAAAAAAAGGTAGATGATGTGATGCTACTATGTCTAATAATTATCCCAAGATTTCCGCTTTTGACATGAGCTTGCTTTTTGTACCAACTACATCCATTTCTCAACACCATAAATAAAAATCTAAGCATATCCACTCAATGCTATTCATGTCACTGACAGAATTATGAAAGAAAATCCAATAAATGCTTTCTAATTAAGTAACAACTAGATTTACACAAGAATAGTAACAAACACATTTGAAATATTAATCTCTAAATATTCAAAGCATGTATAATTAACAAGATAAATGTCAAACTATACTCAAAAATAGTTGAACCATATTTTCATAGTAAATGAAATTCTACGTTGTTTAAATTTATTCAGAGTTATAAAAGTAAATTGGCTATCAACTAGACTTCACTAAATATAAGGGTAACTAGCCCTTATATTTGGTGAATTTATTTCAATATATGATAATATCTTATTGATTTAGGATATCAAGAGAAGATAGACATTATTTATGTATTTACTATTATAATTATTTTAATTTAATAAGTATGCTTCACTAATCTTAATTATAATCGGCTCATGCAAAGAGGGCTGATGGTATAGATTAATACGAAAAAGATTTTAGCCCTCATATTTGACAAGGTTCTGCACTAAGTCCATACTTATTTGCCTTAGTAATGGATGAACTCACTAAAGATATTCAAACAGATGTGCCATGGTGTATGCTATTTGCAGACGACATAGTGTTGGTGGATGAAACAAAAGAAGGAGTGAACACTAAGTTTGAGTTGTGGAGAAACAATTTAGAATCTAAGGGATTTAAATTAAGTAGAAAGAAAACAGAATATATGGAATGCAAATTTAGTAAAAATGTAAGAGTGGATGATGTTATAATAAAATTAGAAGACCAAATCTTACAAAGAAAAGACCATTTTCGATATTTGGGATCAGTGATTCAAAAAGATGGAGAAATTCACGAGGATGTCGCACATAGAATTAAGGCAGGTTGGCTAAAATGGAGAAATGCATCGGGAGTGTTATGTGATGGTAAAATCCCATTAAAATTGAAAAGAAAATTTTATAAGAGAGCTATAAGACCAGTTTTGCTGTATGGCTCAGAATGTTGGGCAGTCAAATACCAGCATGAGCAAAAAACGAGTGTAGCGGAGATGAGGATGTTAAGATGGATGTGCGGACATACAAGAAAGGATAAAATTAGAAATGAAGTTATTCGTAATAAGGTAGGAGTAGTGCCAATCGAGGAGAAGATGAGAGAGACTAGACTAAGATGGTTTGGTCATGTGAGAAGGAGACTAAGAGACGCTCCTGTGAGGAGAGTTGATGAAATGGAACAATTAGTCACAAAAAGAGGTAGAGGTAGACCCAAGAAGACTTTGGGAGAGACATTAAAGTTCGATATGAAGTATATGGATCTAAATGAAGATATGACAAACGATAGAAATACATGGGAGTCTAGAATTCATGTAGCCGACCCCACATAGTGGGATAAAGGCTGAATATGTTGTTGTTGTTGTTGTATTTGACAGTGTTCTAAAAATCGGCCTAGGCGGCCGCCTAGGCGCTAGGCGACCGCTGGCCGCCCCGAAATTGCCCTAGTCGGGCTTCCTAGGCGCCGGCCCGAGTAATCGGCCGGCTTGGGTGCCTAGGCGGCCCAGGCGGCGCCTAGTCGGCCTGCGCGCCTTGGCGCCCAACTCGTTGGCTCAGCCATTTTTAGGGTTTTTTTTGCTAAATCGTTAAATCGAACCTCTCAACATCTCCCTATTTCTCTCTTCTCACCTGAACGCTGTCGCCGCCTCAACGCTGTCGCCTCAACATCGCCAAGCTTCATCGGCCTGCCAGTAGCTCACCGCTGTCGTTGCGTCCAGCTCGATCCTCGTCGCCAAGCTTCATCGTCACCGCCTCTTATCTGTCGCGTCCTCGTCGTCCTCAGCGTCATCGTCGCCGCCCCCGTCCTCGCCGTCGAGCTCCATCTCCGTTGCGGCTAGTTCCATCTGTCGTAACCCCTCTCTCTCTCTCTCTCTCTCTCCCCGTCTCTCTGTGTGGTTATTGCCTATTGGGGGCATTTGCTCCGTTTTTGTTTTTAATGCTTTTTTATTTTATTTTATTTTTCTTTTCTATTTAATATTTATATATAATTATAGATTTATATTTAGTTTTATTATTAATTATATATATTCTATAATATTTCCAAAAAATCCACTTAACTGTTTGCTTATAGTATTGATTGTATGATTAATTAAAATGTTATTTATTAATTATAATAATTTATTTCTCATGCTTAATTCTATATATTATTGATTTATGTTGCATTATTAATATTTTTCAACTTTGATTTAGTTGAAAATAACATTAAATTATATCACAAAATTTAAAAAATAAAAAAAATAACAGTTTTCTTAAGCCCCGCCTAGGCCCCACCTAGGCGCTCTAGGCGCTAGGCCCCAGCCTGGCGCCCGACTAGCGCCTAGCGCCTTTTAGAACACTGGTATTTGATAATCAATTGCCTAATATTTTAACTCAAACAATAAAAAGATAATCTTATAAATGTTCAATACAACTTCCATTCTAACTTTGAAGGGATTTTACCCTGAAACTCATGATGTTTAAATTAGAAACATGGGATTGTGATCTGGCTGACATCATATATATATATATAAGACAAAATCTAATTCTGAGTATAATGTAACGTGGCAGGGTAAGATGAGGCATCTAAATCCAATTCTTGCTCCATCCCTGACAAGTTCCTGATCCCTTCTCTAAACCCGATCGATGACTGTTGCCCTTGGCCCCAATCAAATTCAAGCATAACCCAACTTAAATTGTCACCCTTATTTCTTCTCATGACCAAATATAATGTCGCCAAAGTCGCAAATCTGCTCTTCAAAAGGATAATATTTTATTAACAAAAATGTTAAAGCAAGTTAAAGATATCTATAAAAAACTAATATGAAATTGACTCATAACTACAAGAAAAGGTTTCTCAAAATTAATCACTTCTCGAGTTTTCATTTGTTTCCTCTCTAAGACCATCAAGCTTTCATGCCTTCTCTAGTTCTTCCGACTTTTTTTGTGTGTCTTTTTTCCCCCTTCTGACAGAGGGTCCAGTATTTGAACTTGAGCAACAAAAAAGAACTATACAGTTGTTACATATTAAGAGGCTATGGGCCACACCAACGATTGTTACATATTAATAGGCCATGGGCCACAAAATAGGGCTCTATTGGGGAGGCAGGCTCTATTTTCAGAATTGAAAAAAACAAAAATTAAATATATCATTTAATAAAAATATCTATTTTATATGTTGAATAAAATAGATAAAATAGGCCAAATTAATAAAATAGGGCTTATCTATTTTATCTCTCTGCAATTCCCAAGTGGGTAGATGATGTGCAAATGATACTACTAGTGGTGTTTGCACTAATTGATTTACCTGCTCCCAGAATCAAGCACTAATTAGACAAAGAAAAATAAGATGATATCTTACTAAGGACAACCATTTATAAATGAAAAGATAAACCAAATTAAAAATGCCTATAGTCCCCTGAATTCCATTTTCTCTTTTCCCCAGTCTTTCAAACTCAAAATGCAACAATATGCCCCCAATCATAAATAACACAAATGTCTTTAAAAACCTTAGCCTTTTGCAACTCTATTTACTAACTTGCTCCCAATACCATATCTGTATATCTTATTTCAATATTTGACTAACAGCGTCTCAAATCCCATTACAATATCAGATTTGACTACTAGCATCTTAACTACATAGCAGATTTAACTAACAATGGCATCAGATTTAACAATTTATTGATTTCGACTTCGACTGTATCACTCAAAATAAAAATAAAAACAAAAACATTTTAGATGCAATTGGAAATGAGGAACAAAACACTCCAAGAAAGTGATTAAGCAAAATTATATACAAAATCAAAAATTAAAAAAATATATATAATAACATTTTAATCCAACTATGCAAAAGGGCATGGAAACCTGATTAGATTCTATTGTTGATGTAATCACATCCCTGAAAGATGTAATAGGAAGCTGAGCCCTTCCTTGAGTAATCTGAGAAGGATCAAACACAAGAAACTATCATTCCAACACAAATTACAAAAATATTATGTCCCTAAAATAATTCCAATAGAAAAATAAAATTTTAAACAAGTAAATACAACCAAGGATATATTCAAAAATTTAGTAACACAAGTCACCAAACCTATTTCAAGTTTTGGGTCTTTTATACACTGGAAGCAAGCAAATCCAACTTTTTCACAATGTCATCCTTGTTCATTAATGGCTTCAGAAAAAAAATCATCCCTTTTTTCTTGTAATCTTTTAGTTTTTCCACTGCATACTGCAATTATCGAATCAACCAAATCTCGATCTTCTGGGGGATACTGGGTAAATAAGTCCTGTAAAACCTTTTGAGCCTCTTCTAAAAATGTGAAAGGAGTAAGGTTCTCCTTCCCTATCATAGTGTCCACTTTCTTCTTAGATTTGTAAACAGAACTTGCCATTGATTCCCACGCCTACAAAAATTCTAGTCAATGAGAATCAGGAAGTGAAAGATGAACATACTATTGCCTATAAAACTAAAACAATAAGACCAAGGACACTGAAGAAACTAGCCACCTTAAGTGAGATGAAATGTTTAACTTTATATAGTAATAGAACAAGACAATGACAGATGTAAGACATCGTCACAAATACCAATGCCACATTTGTTGCTCACCACAGTTGTAGAGCAACAACCTAATGCCCTCAAGACTAGCATCTGCAAATAGCATTCTTAACCAAAACTTCAAAATAGTTTTAAGTTTAGTCAATGAAATGGATCCTCAAAATTTAAGGCAAACTAACATAAATATGAAAGAAAACGATACACAAAACAAGTAATCAAACAAGAATGTATAAGGCTAAAGAAATTCAGTATGTTTACTTTAAAATTTTTGAAAATATTCAAAATGAAGTCACAAAATGTGAATATCGAGTATTACTGCTACTACACTACTGGATTGCCCCAATTGAAACCTTATGACTATCTAAGTGACATCTCTCCCAACTCCCAAGGCTCTGCTGCACTAAATGTTCAGAAATCAGCAGGGATAAGTAAGTAATTACATGAGACCATCCCTCTAACATAAACCAATCTAATTACCATTTAATTTTAGGCTCATAAGTTGCCCAATCGGGTTAGCAGCTCCTGCATCACCTACATCTCTACGAAGATCCTCATACAAGTTTGCCATTACGATTCCCCTAGTTCAATTGCTAATCAACTCCAAGAGCAACAGAAGCTCACTAACCTAGCTCTTCAATTGGCAATCTAATTCTCCCTCTATAACTAACCTAAATCGGTAATATACAAGCTTAAGGAAACAAAGCATACCAGCAGCTTTTAGAATCGAACAACAGAACGCAATGAGGACGACCGGAGATGACGACGACGACTGGAGACGGAGATGGAGACGAAGGCGGAGGGGTTGACAACGGGAGTTCAGAGAGAAAGAGAGCGGGGGGGAGAGTGAGAAAGAGAGAGGTAAGGGGGAAGAATGGGTGACTTAGGGTTTTGGCAAAGGGAAATGGGAAATTGGGGAGGGAAATGGGAAATTGGCAAATAAGTGTGGAAACTCTGTAAATAGTTTAAACGAGGTAAGCTCCTCTACCTTTGCTATCTCTTCTCATTTTGTGAATTTTACGTTTTCTCTTAATTCGTTTTAGTTTTGCGAATTAATTATATAAATTGAAGATATTATTGGTGTGATTTAATTTAAAATAAATAGGAGACTTATTGAGATTTTATTTGTGGTGCGCCTACGTCGGATTTTAAACAGCTAAATTATTTATATTACATGGTAGATTTATTTAATTAAAGTTATGATTTTATTAATTGTTAGGAAACGTTTTACTTCGCAGCGGGAGTGCAAGAAAAGCAAGAAATGGCCGTGTAAAGGCAATCTCTTAACCCTCTCCTCCTGTTCTTTAATTCCCGAGAGAAACTCCGTGATTTCTCGTATTTTATACCCTTCCTTACTCTAATTCAGCGTCTGACATTATTTATTGAGGATTATTCATTGTTTTAATTTAAATTAAATCTGAGACTTCTAAAGTTTTATTTATTGTATGCCTACGGGGGTTTGTATTGCTCCTATTCTTTTCGGAATGATGTTGAACCTAGCTTGGAGACTAGGTTCCTAGACATGTGGGATTATTTATGATTTTCTTGGATTTATTTATGGTTAGGATAGAGCTAACGAGCAGTAAGGCAGGGGTCAGCTGTTTGGTGATGTTGGGGTAGACTATTGTACGGCCCTAAAGTGGACCGTCGGGTGGACACTCCTAATCACTGGTCGCTGACCGGTGCCGGGCACTGCTGACTAACTCTATCGGTATGTGATTTACTAAATGATTAGATACATTGTATTACATGGGTATAGGTTGCATGTTGAGATATTCATTTATTGAGTATGCTTGAACACAGACATTCTATGTAATACTCAGGAAATTATTAAGAGTATAAATGATATTTAATGAAGGGTAAAATTGGAATTATCGAAAGAATAAGGCTATATGACACACTAACGCAGTTTTAGACAATTGAATCAGTCGGAGGGAGTAACCCGGACCTTAGATAGCCAAAGAAAATTGTACAGTATCAACAAGTGATTCGAATTATGATTTTTAGTGATGAAAGAAGAGGGATCGAGAATAGTTTTCGGTACAGCTGTCGACTAGGCTGAGAAAACCGAATCGACATTAGAGATATCCGAAAAGTCAATGGAACGTGTTAAGGACTAATATTTAATGTGTACAACCCTTAAGCGATTTCGGGTTAAATCAAATGGATTTAAGGTCAATTTGACCAGTCGGGCCTAAGTATAATTTTTTAAATTTGCCCGAGGAAGGTTAAAACGGTAATTTTTCAGAAATTTCAAGGATAAAATGAATAATACAAGGTTTGAGGGACTTCGTGGTATAGTTGAATTCATCAGGGGTATCATGGAAAGGGAGAAAATGTCATTAGAAGAAAATAGGGGGCTAAAGTGCAAATTAGCAAAATTGCATAGTGTGAACACAAAGCTAAAGTCGGCCGCCGCAAAATCCACGCACATGGAGGCCGATCTCAGCGATGGGATGGCCGGGGAGGACCTGGGGGAGGTCGTATACGGCTGAAGGATGCTTGATGGCCAAGGATTGACAACTGATTAGCCGGATGATCGAATCATGGCGTGAAATGATAGGGTAACTGTGGTTATTAAGGATGATCGAATCATGGATGATTAGTCTAATATGGCAAGACCTAGTTAAAAAGTTAGGATCAAATTATAAGTATTTCGAGTATCATTTAGTATCTCGAAAATAGGATGTGTAGATCAGAGATCCGATGGATTAAGTCAAGCGAGAGGCCGAAAATGGTCAAATGATGGCGTATGAGTTGTGTCAATCGATGAGCTGGTAGTGGTATAACCGATGTGACAAGATAAGGAACCCTATCAGTGTGGCAAAACTACTGGTTCGGTGTTCACAGTGACAAATCTGGGTCTAAGGACCCACGTGCAGATAGTTGATAAATGGCTTACGATAAGGTACGAGAAGCCCGTCGATTAAAGCATCCTAGTTAACTGCTTGGGAGACAATTAGATGCTAAAGATCTGTGACAGTCCAGTAGGGTCTGTACCTTGTGCAGGTCTAAGTCCCAATGATCTAGGAACAAGGTGTACCACTAGCTGTGATTAATCGAGGCCGAAGAATCAACCCGAAATGAGATGAATTGAATATAGACTGAGAATTGCATCGAGGTTCGTGGTCTTCTTGGGAGAGGGTGACATAAAAAACATTTCGAGACTTAAGGAGTAGAATACCTCGGTATCTAGTATGGCAATGGGATCATGAATGGTCGTATGCTGATAATCAGCTGTATCTAAAGAGCGAAATGCGAGAGTTAGTGGATTCTCAGTAAACGAGATTTCGGGTAGTAAAGCATGGCCAGTTCAAGGCCTTGACGATGACCTCGATTCAAAGTAGAGTGTGGTTATCAAAAAAAAAAGTTGTTTGATAGGTCATATTGACCCTAAAGGAATGATAAGGAGACCTAGCCAACAAAAGTTGTGACTATGATTCAATGTGCCAAGTAAGCTTGAGGAATCAAAAGTCTTGAAGATAAGTCATGCCTTGTGCATCAGTATGTGGACCTGAATCGTTATTTGAGGTTTAAAGTACCATTCGAGTTTGAGGTTCGATTGTTTTTAGGAAATAATTGGAACCAGGTAACGTGATCTGAATAAAGATCTTCAAAGATGAATTGATTTGGGATTTTCGGGAATTTCCCTAAGGATTACCAGAGAGGCGTAAGTACCTACCCACTCTAGTTAGCAAGATGGTTACGGATAGATGTCTTTGAGAAATCTTTGGCGTGCTTGAGAGAGACAGATAATTGCAAATGTGCCAGGATGTCAGATTGCAGTAGGAAACGTCGTGTTTTTGATAAATCAAATTGGAGATCTATAATTTTCAATTTTGGGAGAATGAAAATCTTGTTGGGCTAAACGGTTAATCTAGATAGCCTTGATGGGCAAATCGGGAGATATGTAGCTAGATGATCACTAAAGCGATGTAAGCAAATAAGGAACCTGCCAATATGTGGTACGCGCACTTGTGGTCAATGAAAAGCCGTGAGAAAGTTGAGGAAGTGAGAGAAATATCAGAATGCGTTGGGATTATTTCTTAATGATGAAATTAACAATAATAGGTTGAGGTTATAAGTGGCTTGATTGCAGATGTAAATTATCGGGCTTTGAAAAAAGGTGATAATTAGGAGTTGATATCTTTACCTCAAATTTGGTGAATTATAAACAGCTGCAAGAGGCTGAGATATTTATATGAACGAAATGCGATCAAGACATTCCGAAAATCGGCAATAGAATCATGATTTAATGATTTGACCAAAGTACCATCTGCATTGAAGACACTTTGGTTTTATCAAGGATATATTGGTGTACCTTTCGGGTAGGGAGATGCATGAGAAACATTGAGAATAATGTTAGAGAATAGCACAATAGATGTTAAAATCGAGATTGGCTTGCTAGGTTGAGGAAGAAATGATGAGAGCATAAGGCTCCGTGTCGAGAATATGAAATCAAGGTCAATTGTCATAAACACCATGAGGATCGGAAGTTCTGAAAAAAGTCAGATACTCCGATAGGTTCGGGAGACAAGCCAAATGTTTTGAGTAGAGGTTGGTTCAAGCAAAGGCTGATAACCTGAGTAAGTTGCTCCAAAATAGGATCTAACATATTTAGAGTCAGTTGATATGAAATGTTATCGCTTGAGAAATTAATTCAAGAAATTAGATGATCAAATGGTTAATCTGATGATATAAAATGATCACTACGAACAGTGCAAGGAGTTATTAGTTTGGCGATCAAGTAACAAATGAGCAATGCAAGGATACTGGTATTGTTAGACTCGGAAGACAACGTTAGATTTCAGTCGATATTAAAGGTAAGTTACGAAAAGAAGATTTGGAGACAGATAGAATCTAAAAAAGGAAAAAAAAATCTTGATGAAATAGTTATATAACAT
This sequence comes from Diospyros kaki, assembly GCA_036245055.1. Lineage (NCBI taxonomy): Eukaryota > Viridiplantae > Streptophyta > Magnoliopsida > Ericales > Ebenaceae > Diospyros > Diospyros kaki. Next base: position 760,608 of record BSEG01000010.1, read on the forward strand.
GATTAGCAAATGATTGTGGTCAATTGTCAGAAACTTGAGATTATATTTGGAGATGAATACCTATGAGAATGAGGAAACAACAAATTAGTTGGCTTGGGTAAGGATCCAGCAATGATTAAGTTTATGATGACTCAAGGTAAGGCATAGGTGATTTCGAGGACAAAAATCATTTGAGCACATGTGATAAACGAGATGATAGGGTAGGACCAGTGACTTGTTATGACAGTCCGAAAGCCTATGAAACAACCTAGTAATGACAAGATATGTGATGTTTGAGGATTCAAGGATACGTGAAGTAGTTTGATGACATAAAAGTATTTCCTTGAGGATCGATTTGATAAAAGTTAAGATGTGTCAAAATCGGGGACTTTGTGTCAAGATTAGAAATTATCAAAGCATGATCGATTGATTCAAAATAAATGACGTCGTAGGAAATCAGAATTAAAGAAATGTCGTGATGACTTGAGAAAATTAAAAATTGAGAATGTGGATATGAGAGCCGCGGGCTCATTATGATGATGTGAGTACCGACTTAGATAGGAGCTCGAGCAAAGATTCCTGGCCCAAGGACCGAGTTATGCGATTATAATTTGAAAGGTATGCATCGTTGACAAGTGTACTTATCTATAGGTTGATGGGTATGGTCAGTCTAAGGGGTCAGATTTTGATATGTGCATTGGTATTCACGAGTTTCGAGTGGGATCTTCTTTATTTGATCAATCAGGTGTTGATTTCGATGATGAAATTTTGAGATTTAAGACATGTAGTAAATTTCGAGGACGAAATTTTTGTAAGGAGGGGAGAATGTAATACCCCATGTTCGTATAAAGTTGCCACGTAATTTCGATGAGTTTAGAACACCGAAAAATAGATTTTATAGCAATTTCAAGTACTGAATCAACTACAGGGAATACCTCGGAGTGAAATTGTTTAAAGAAAATTATATGGTCTCGATAAGCGTTCCGAGATAAGATTTATGGTATCGAAAAAATTGAATCGGGAACAGTTTTCGGAATAGCTAAAATACAGCGGTCATTTAGGCTGTAAAACTAAATTGTCGTAGGAGACTCCCGAAAAATCAACGAAACTCTAGGGGGGCTCCGGTTTTGCTTAACGAGCAACCCTTCAGTGGTTTCGGGATGAAACGACAGCTCGGTAAGGACACTAAGGTGAAATCGTCCTTTTAACTAAGCTTCAAGTTATTAATTTCGTATTTTCTGTATCGTAATGCTAATTAATTCAGTGTTTGAAGATATTCTTGCAACTACAAAATTATTTTAATAAATTTAGAGTTAAAAAATGGAATTTAAATATATAATTTTCTAAATTATATAATACAATATATAATCACATATATCTATATAATAAAACAGGAAGGTTTTTGAATTAGATAACATAGATGTGAGGGGGACATTTTTTCAATGGTTGAGATGAGTTTTGAAGTATATCAATGGTTGAGATCAATTTATTTCCCCCCCCCCAAAACCATCGCATCCTCCACGCGCGCGCGCGCACACTCATACTCCCTCTCTGCCCACCACTGGTCGTTTTTTCCTCCATTATCACTGTCTACCTCATCACCCATCATCGCTGGAGATTGCAATGCTATGGCCCTCAACTTCGCAAGCACCATCGACCATAGCTACGATGAGAATCGACCCATGGTCGAGAAAAATGACTCAACCGATCGGCCACATCGAACCCACTACGATGACCATTACCATGGCGAACAGACGGGGAGAAAACTACCACGACGAACACAAAGGGAGAGGGTCGCAACCATGGCCGCCAGTGACGAGGAAAGCTTTAAAATGATCAGCCATGGCAGACACCCAGCGAACACGGCAAATGACCTTTCATCGCTGACCGACCAACCAAGACAATGAAGAAGGCAATAGGTCGCGACTCATGAGGAAGGCCATGAAGAGAATACTTACAACGGAGAACAGCCACAAATCGCGCCCATAGAGACCCACAGCGGAGAAGAAAGGACCCATCACGTGACCCATAACTGGCAACATCACCAAGCGAACAGCCACTGCCATGGCTGGAGAACACCCACGTCTCCCATGTTTGCCGGCGACGTCGATCGACCTCCTCCAGATCTGCTTCCTCGCTTTCGCCATTGATCCAACCTTTATGATCTCTCTCTCTCTCTCTTACTCAGAGACCCAAATCGATGAACAGTACTCAATAACATATTTTCAGTGACAGGGAGAGTTGGGATCGGCCATTTCAAACACGAAAACAACGTTGAGGCGAGACCGATCGAAGAAGCTTTGGGCAACGACCATGGCGAATCGACCAACCAAGTAAACGCATGCACCTGCGTGATCGGCAACAGCGAATGATGCCATGGCTGCCACCGCCTCCTCCATTTTCTGTTCTAGCTGCCTCTTCCCCCTTCTCTTTATTAAAAATGACTTTAAAAAAATTAATTGAAGATATTAAATTTATTATATTTTAAATGGAAAAAGGAATCAGAAATTGTGAAATTTGTTGGGTTTAAATGTAAGAAACTGAAATCTGGATTAGTATATATTTAATTATTGCATATATGTATCCAGAGGTACCCTGGTGGCTACGCATGCGCAAGGTAGGTCTCGCGTTCGATTCTCTGTGGGAGGAGGCTTGGGGCATGAAACGGTGCTGTTTGGATGCGCCACACACGCGCTGTCCGCTCGGCCTTGCTGCGCCATGGTCTGCTGCTGCTGCCACCACCTGCTGCTCTCCAGGCATGTGAAATTGAAATGATGAAGTTCTCGAGTATGAAATAAAGGAATTCAGTGGGCCTATTAGTAATAATAAGGAGAAGGCCCCAACTATTGTGTGAAATAAGCTGCCAACATTTATGAGAGAAATGTGATCTTCCAAGACAGTTGCGTGCATCACAGGATATGAAATAAATATACAAAAATGTTTAAAAATAATTATATTAGATGTTTACTTACTATTTACAAAGTATTTGTTAGGTAGTCAATTGTAAATCTTCAATTATCTCAAGAAGATGTTAAAAAAATTAAGTTGCGTTCTGTTTATTGTTTTTAAATTATTTTTGTGTTTAAGTTTTTTAAAATAATAAAAATATATTTTTTTACTTTTTTAAAAAAATATTTTTAAAAATAAAAAAATTAAATTATTTCACCCAAAATAACAGCTTATCCAAAACAAGAGAAAAGCTTGCATCTAAAATGCATTCTCTTTTCATGAGAGGGATGGAAGGAGTGAGAGGGAGGCATAGATTTTTTGGAGCAGTGAGATTGTCAGAGAGATTTGGGAGGGGGAACGTTTCTTGAACAAAAAAATTGTCAGAGAGGGGAGAAAAAGTTTTGGGAGTGGGGGTAATCTGGCAAAATAATTTTTGAAATGTAAAAATGTAAAAATATGAAAATCCTAATTGTTGATACAGTCAATCTCACGATCAGGGAAACGGGGGGTCCTTGACCCTAGGCGATCGGGAATCCTCCTTCCTAATGAATCTTATATGTTCGTTTTTTAATTTGCATTAAGATTAATTTGTATTAAAAATGACACAATCTTTAACAAAAAATGAAAAAAGTAATATTTTATTATTTAGGATATCAATTTAATCTTAATATTATTTACACCGTGCCTTTAGGCACGAGTATACGCTAGTATATATATATTATGTATGCTCGTGCGTAAGGCATGGATAGCCATGCCATGTAACCCATGCCTCTGCAAAATTTTGGAAGCTTTTGCACGCAAATTCCATGCCCCTACTAATTGATGGTGTCAGTAATGTGATCTTCACGCCAAGAGGGATGGGCAAGACAGATCGCTGGCAGTGGAAGCAACTATAAAAGGGTGAAGAAGGAAGGGGAAGAGGCAGGCTCCAGCTGAAGGAAATGGCCGAGGAAAAGAGTTAGGGCAGGGAGCTTGAGGGAAGGGAGATTGAGAGAGAGCGCTTGGGCTAAGCATGGTCGAGGCAGGGAAGAAGATCGAGAAGGCAAGCTGGGGCGGCCATGGCCGCAAGAAGCTAGCTCGCAACAGCCGCGATCGGCAGCCATGGCAACGGCTGGAAGCAGCCGCTAGACGCATGAAGTAGGCGACGCGACAAGTGGGCAGAGGGCCACGGTGGCAGCAGCTGCGTCGGAGGTCGACGGGGATGTGGGCAGTGGCCGACGAGGCTAGAAGAAGCTGCAATGGCAGCTGGTGCGCTGGCGGCGGTGGTAGAGGCTGTTCGCGCAAGAAGAAGAAGAAGAAGAAGAGAAGGAAGAAGAAAAAAAAAGAAGAAAAAGAAGAAAGAAGAAAAAAGAAGGAAGAAGAAGAAGAATTGCAGGCGCAGGAGACGGGAAAAGGAGGAAGAAGAAGAAGGGAGGAGAAAAAAAAAAGAAAAAGAAAAAGAAAAGAAAAGAAGAAAGAAAAATTAGGAAAAATAGAAAAAAATGTTAGAAAAAAATTCCAGAAAAATTATAGAAAATAGAAAATTATGTTTCGATGATATCCCGGAGATTGTGGCGAAAAAAATGGCCCGGACACGCGTTTCAAGGATAGAGCACCCAAATTGAGAAAATCGGAGATGCTAAGTCAAGGTGAGTAAAATTCTCTAGAAAATTTCAAAAATTTTAAAATATTATTTTATGAATTGTCGTAGTGAAATATTTAAGAAAATATTTTTAGAAATATTTAATTTGGAATTATTGAGGAAAAATAGGAAGAAATAGAGAGAAAATTAAAGAAAATGCTAGAAATTATGAAAAAATAGGATTTAATATTTATTCAAATACCTATGGTGATTAGGATGCTTTGGGGTCAAAGTTGAGGCGTTTGGTGGGAATTTTGAGGTTGGCACGCAAATCGAGGCAAGACACGGATTTCGAAGTAACCCGATAAGCTTGAGAAGGTAAGTGGTACTCCTCAATTAAAGTTAGTTTTATGAAAAATGCTTGGTTTGCAAGTGGTTTATGTTTCCCGAAAATATTTTCATCATATTGACATGCCTTGGTATGTATCTATCACGTAGACTGCATACATGATTATGAAATGCATAAATACACGTTGATATGGTTGATCACACGCATATGAGGCCGTAGGGAGTACGAACTAGCACTGCTACCAAGGGTACCCCCAGATACCCCGGCTTTGAAAGAGAGGCCGTAAGATTGGTAGATAGTTCAAAGAGTGCAGTTGACACCTACGATGAAAGACATTGCATACACTCATGACATAGCATTATGTACCCTTACTTAGATGGTTCATCATCTAACTGTTGGAAATGTATGCCCTAAAGACACGTTTTATTCAATTTATGGTAATGATGTTTTCTTTTAGTCAGTTTATGGCACATATATCATTTGCATTTAATTGTTGGAAAAGTGTCCATGCTATTAAGTAAGTGATTCATGTGATGGGTCGTTCTTCACAGTTAGGCATGAATCATGGGTACTTAATATGCAAGAAAAATATTACTCTTGATCTTTTGATAGAACTGGGCATTCTGTCATGATAAGATCATTGTGCAATAGATCCTAATGGAGGATGGCTTGCCTTAGCCAGTAAACAGTCCGTTTACTCTAATTGTACAAGCGCATTTGGAATGCGTAGAGTGGACCTGTGATAGAAGCTAATGACAAAGTACTAATTATCATGGAGCTAGTCTATCACTGCTACTACGTGGACGAGTACTCTAATACTTGAGTATTAGTTGGTGGTCTGGTGAACCTAGAGCTATATTCTTAGATTCACTGTAGGTGAGGTCTATCAAAGTTCAGCAACCTTGTGAGTTGGGAGTGTGGTTTTCTAATTAGCTAAGACAGACTAATACAAGATAGTTTCTGTGATTCACCCCTTGTGATTGTCCAAGAATAATCTAATAATCCAGGGCCCTGGGAACGTGACTTAAGAATGTGTGCTTCTGGGTAGCTCCCAGTGATAAGCAAGTACATTCGAGTAGTCACGGATTATTGGACTAGTGATCTAAGGATGGTAGAAATCATTTAAAGAGGTGTTAGTACATTATTCCTTTCTAAATGATGGGTATTACATAGAGGGGTATTTTCGTCATTACACTAGTAGGTCAAAGACATTGCATATGCAGAATTATTCGTGGGGTCAGTGTTACCATATGGTGATAGTTGGAACACTTAGAATGACAAAATATAGCTACTGGGTAGCAGGGATATTTTGGTCATTTTAGCAGCCATGAATAATTTGTCTTTTGGTCCCTAGGGTAGCTCGATGTAACTCATGTATTTTTTGATACATTTTGGCTTGTTGGGTAAATTACATTGAGAGAGAATTATTTAATAGTTCATTGGGTTTTAATTAATTAATTGGGCTAACCCAATTAGAGAATTAATTAAAAATGGACTTGGCCCACTAGGGTTTGGCCCACTAGGGTTTTTTTAGCCCTTGGGTGCTCCCTATATATATTCTCTCTCTAGTTGTTATAAACCCCGAATTCTGATTTTCTCTTCTTCACTAAGAGAGGCCACGAGTTCGAGTCATATCTTGGAAGATCGAGAGATCTGATGCGAAGGAGCCGAAGGATCGCAGGACAACCATCGTCTCCACAACGTGAAGAAGCTGTCGCCCCTCCTCTTCCTGTCGCCCCATTCCGTCCGGTAATCCGTAGGAAAAGTAAGTCTCCTAGACTCAAATCAATACGAGGATAGTTTTGATGCTTAAAACGCTTCCGTTGCATGCTTTGATCCTCGTTGTCGGTCCTTCAAGTGGTTGGGTTCGCCCCTGGAATATTCAACGTTCCAGTCGGGCCTTGCAGCGATGATATCGAGATTGGAGATGTATAGTGACGCCAGACGTCAGGAAACGAGGAAATGTGCCATGTTATGTTGTAATATGTATAGTTTGAGAATTAAGTACATTTGTTTTATTTTCAGAAGCTTATGTAATAACTTTATAATAAATGCTATGTCTAGTTATTCATGTATGTATTGTCATGAGCAGGTTCGATTCAGCTTCTGCCTTGTATTTATTTTCTAATGTAGATATCTCGCACTAGATAAGGTCTTAGGGAATTTCGGGATAATGTAATGATAAAAAAAAAATAAACCAAATTTTCTAAGGCATAACACGTCCTGAAGAAGTGGGCTATTACAGCTTTAATGTGTATGACAGGTTGCAATTGAACAGTTGTATAATAGCAATTTTATCATTTGATCCATAATATGTATTTTGCTATGGAAACACAATGTAAGAACTACGGTGTTTTGATATTAATGCATCTGCTGCGTTGTATTATGTCTCGTTTAGTTTAAGATTATTGATCTTAATAGTTAGACGGGCAAGGCTGGGGTTCTCAGGGTTTGTATCTGCATGTGAAGATTGTTCTTGACATACCGCGCGTGTTGACCTTGGAGGAAAAAAAAAAAGAAATCTCGGGAATACCCTTATAGTGACACACCTGGCGAGACGGGGTGTTACATTCTAGCTTGGTTAGGTTGCATTCAGCATGGGCATATGCATCGCGTGTGGTTTACTATATGGGCGGACATGGCCTGATGCCTGGATGTATGGGAGCCAGTGTATCACGTTGATGCTCACTACGCCATTGCATTTTTATATGCATTGCATGGTTACTGATAGTTATTAGTTCTCAGACAAGAGGACCGTTTCGAGGGAGCCTATGACTCGGGTGTCGGGAGTACCAACACAGACACACGGGTGAACCGACCCGGGATCGCGCGCGTAGGTTTGTGGAAATTTTTGTTGCCTTTCAGGGTAATGACAGGTTGGTATAAGACTTGGGTGGCGTGTGTCTTGTGTGGGCCCCAAGGACCGGTATGTGTTTTATTATGCTATACTGTTGTGTTGTAGCGTCTCATGCCTTGTGTGTACCTGGAGGTTTATTTTGGGGTGAGTTTTTTTGTTATGTTCAGCCTTCAGCCTTTCTTTTCTTTATGCTTGCTGAGTCTTTTGACTCACTTTGCTTTCCATCATTCCAGGTGGTGCCAGCGTGGGTTTGGGCAAGGGAGTCAGCGTCTAACAGTAGAGTCGGTATGGTGTACAGGCAATTTCATCAGTGCCCATCAACTCTGATGTCTGAGTAAGATCTATTCTATTATTTTCGACTGTGCTAGGTCATTTCCCGTGTCTCGTGTATGTCGGCACATGAGTCTATATTCATTTGTTTATCTTATGACCGCTGTGCTAGCGGTGTTCCCATAGTGCATGCATGTATATAGTTTAGCTTTCACTGTTTTCATTCTTGTGTATGCATTCCAGGGTAGTTTCTATCTTCTGTCTCATTTTCCCCTTCCGTAAGAGCTCCCGTTCGGGTAGTCCGAGCAGTTGGGATATTTGGGCAAGCGTGCTTACACGTATGTTGATAAAGTAAGTAGCCAACATGAATTATAGGTAATTTCATACCATTACCAGCAACAACTCTCTCGGGGCTAGTGTACTAGGCATGGATGGAGAGATGTTTGAGATCGACAGTCACATGATTCGAAACACCAGAGTGAAAATACCATGAAAAGTCAACATGTGATTCGGGTCCGGCTAACATTACTAAAATTTGAGGTGGGTTTTCCACAACATAGGCATGATCAAACCTATTATAGTATTGAAGAGTAGAATGGCCGAACTTCGTACAAATTTGGCATTGAGTTCGATGCCTAAGATTACCTTGAGGCCGGCCCGTTGAAGGACCCATATTTGGGTTGGTGAAGTGGTGTTGTTGTGTCTGATCGCCATGACCAAGTCCTCGGTAGTTGTGCCCACGTCCTTCTCTACTGTTATTGTTTGCATGCGGCGAGATACGACTCGAAGTGCTATTATGCGAACCATTGGATAGTGGGTGTCCAGAATTAGAGGTAACAATGTTGACTTGCATCAAGCTATTCCGAGACAACTCCAAATGCTCATCCTCTTGTAGTAACATACCTAATAAATTCTCAACAAAAAATAAGGTCGTTATGGGTGATAATGAAGGTATAGAAGGCCGAGTATTCATCTCCAAGTCTCATCAAAATGTATCCAACCATATCATCCGAAGATGTGGGTTGGAGATTAGCAGCTAGCAAATCAACAAGGTGCTGCTTTTGCTCCACATATTCAACCATAGATTTTGAACTCTTAGTAAGGGTTTGAACCTATATATGGATTTACATCACATGTGCTCGGGTTTGTGACTTAAAATTTTTTTTTAGGGTAAGCCAAGCTTCCCTAAACGTTTTGACATTAGTAATATTGTCTAATAAATGATCGCCTATAGTAGATCGGAGCTAGAAAAGAACCAATTTGTCTCGACGGGACCATGACATGGACGAGTCTTGTGTTGCATAAGCACCAAACGTGGAGCTTGATGAAGCCTCTTGGGTTACAGTCGGCGGGTCAAATAAGATGAACGAGTTAAGCTTGAATGCCTCCATGGCTGATTTAACAGTGGCGCTCTAGATGTAAAAATTGTCATGATCGAGCTTAATTGAGACAGATGAGAAAGATAAGCCCATATTTTGGGTCGTTGATGCAATAGCCAAAGTGGTAGTGTTTGATCAATTGGATGCCATTATCAATTTGTTGAGCAGTCGGGTAGTGGATCAGCTTTGGATCGAAGAGGGAACCGGTTGGATATTTTAGAGCTCTAATACCATATGACAGCATAAGATTTAGATGATGTTTTCATTAGTTTCAGATTATCTTTTATAATACAACTCTAACTAACCTCCTAGTCATACGGTTTGTGGATAAAATCATATCCTAAAGACTAGGGATAACGTCTACTCATTCAAATTATTTCAAAAATACATCACATGGCTAATTACAGTTTGATATCCTAACAAAGTTTATCATTGCAAAAAATTGCATACTCATTGGTACATCATAGTGTACATATCAATTTAATTGTATTTATTATAGTTTGATGCATATTTTTGTTTTTAGTTTAGTCATTATACATGTTTTATATCACTTTAAAATGTATTTTTGGTAGCTTTGCTTTTCAATATGTATTTGAAATCTCTCTAGTCAAAACATTTTGTTGACAAATCTGTAACAGTCACTTGTCCTCTTTTCTATATACCATACCATAGACTAGATATGTAAAGCTATAAAAATAAAAAAAACAATATGTCTTCCTACAATTATTCTCACACCATGCTCATAATACATGTCCATATGAGTTCAATATCTCTTTTTGAGAAGCTCTTCGTTAAATATATCAATATGAAGTTTCTAACATTTTGAGCATGAAGCAAAATTTTGATTTAGGTATATTCAGGGCCCATAATTTTAACCTTCCTTTTATATGCTTTCTCTATTTTAACACACATTGATCACATGGAAATGTTTTCATACCACTCCATAGATCTCTTTGAGATTCTACATCACTTCCATTGTTGACTTTACAAGCATAAACCCAATTATTTACCAACATTTTTTGCGTCAAATCTTAATTATGCTATTGTACTCCCTACAATAGTTTCACAATGCGATGCATGAGCTTAATACTCCAATAGAATGCACAACTATGAACATGTTTATTGTTTCTGTATGGGTGCTTAGATTCCCTGAATGGATTCGGAAATCCTGACAACAAATCAGAATATTTTCTAAGAATTAATCTCTGATTTTAAGGAGACTATTAGCTATTAATAACTAGTTTTGTTTCCTATTTTAGTCCTAGATTTTGTGTATATATTGCTTCTTATTATTGTATATATCTAATACTAGTATATCACTCCATGATAGTGATTTTAAAATGTTTTGAGAGTATATTATTTATAATATTTAAATAAAAAAAGTATTATATAAATAATATTTTATTACTCATTGATATTGAAAAAAAAAATAACAACATAGCTAATCTAAATTTTGAAACACCTCTTTGAAGATCACTTTTCTGCTGAAATTGGTTGGCACTCCATATCACAAATCAACATCTTCAATCCCATACGATTTGTAACTCTAGATACTATAACATAAAGTTGTCCATAACTAAAAACTAATTTTTTTTAGATATAATCTCACGTGGGAGAGAGATTGGCCCTGACTCTTATTGATAGTCATAGCCTATGAGACAATTAACGAATACTGACTTCGTTGGAACTCAAAAGACAATCTTAGATCTGACGGAGTTAAAGTCATTATTGTAATGTAAACTTAATTCCTTACATTGTGACCTGAGATAACTTTGGCTACCAAAACATGATTTTCAAGCCTTGTAATGACCAATTTAGTCCCATTATACAGCCCAGCAAAATGATTGATATTTCTCAATAATATAACGGAAATACCAATCTTCAACTTCAGGTAATGGTTAGGCACCCGAAACATTTGATAGCATTCAAAAAATTTTGGAGTATGAATATCTGATAATAAATCAAGATTCCAGAACTTAAGCTTATGCTTTGTCTAGAATCAGATTGAGGTGCTAGAATCTGAGGTGGGGTTTGGTTCCTTTAGAATACTACAAAGGAGTTCCTTTAGAATACTACAAAGGAGTTTATAGGGGATCTTTAGTTTGTGATTACTAATAAGATGAAATTTGTTGCACTTATTTTGTTGTGAATACATATAGTACACTTGAACTGTAATTTTTTCTAAATTTAGAAACATGTGCCAAATTATTTTGACAAATAGATTATAAACGTTTATTTATATTATCTCAACAACAATAATTAAGTAAAAGTTGCAAAAGGTTAATCTATTCTACAAAAAAATTTCCATTTGACTTTAATTTGTTTTTTTTTTTTCATCACATTCTATAAATCATAAAGGAATTAAAAATAAGCACAATCAACAATAGAGAAACAGAGAAAAAAATATTAATCCATTCATGTATAATGAATGATCCGTAATTTTTTCTAAATTTGGAAACATGTGCCCAATTATTTTGACAAATATATTATAAACATTTATTTATATTGTCTCAGCAACAATGATTAAATGAAAGTTGTAAAAAGTTAATCTATTCTAGCAAAATTATTCCAGTTGAAATTTGTTTTCTTTTCTTCATATTATATAAATCATAAAGGACTTAAAAATCAAATATTAATGAATGAAAGTTGCACAATCAACAGAAGAAAACGTAGAAAAAAAAATCTTAATGCATTCTTGTATGATCAAACAAATTTGTAAATGAATTAAAAAAAAAAATACCTCTTGTTGAAAAATCACAACATTCCACTTCTTCGCCTGAAGAAAAAAGGGCAAAATAGTTGAACAACTTTATTCCATAAAATCAATATGTGTTATTTTGCAAAATAATCATAACTTTACATAGAAATGAAATAACTTGAGTCGATCATATATTCAACAAATAGAAATTGGACACATCTTATTAAAAAAATGTAAACCTGATCTTACACGTGATATCAAATACTTACTATTATTTAAAGTGTCATTTTGTTCTTTCAAATTTCTTGATGAATGGTCATCAAAAACATCATTGGAAGTTAGATTGGAACTTCTTGTTATGAATCCATTATCCAATCTATGCCTCCTAGAACCCAAAATATTCATTACCCTATATGGTTTATTGCCCGAATATTGTGTATGTATGTTATAAGAAGTACTGGAATTAATGTCAGTTGAAGAACTTGTTCCCAGCCTTTGCGAAACTGACAAAAAATTTAGAATTCATACCATTATTGATTAACAACTAAGTTAGTTGTTTTTCTTTTATTTTTGCTACTTTTCAACCAACATGTATCCCCAATCATTTTTATTTAGCATAGATGATTTGAGATAAAGTCTAATATAAATTTATAATACATTTTTCATGGGTCTAATGTAAATTTAAAAAAAAAAAATCATTAGGTTATTTTTAATATTTAATTAAATTACTCATCTAATTTATAAGTAATAATTGTAATGATTAAATTAATGTAGGTCTACCAATAATATTTTTTTACCCATGATGTTAAATACAAATTTAGTAAAATTAAACAATGTTTTCAATTTTTATTTTTAAAAAAATTAATAAATAAAAATAAAAAATGATATCAATTATGTAATTGATTGAAATAAAAAATTAATAAATTTTGTAGTGGATTGAACTTCAACTTTTTTTTTTAATTTAATGAAATGATGAAATTTTCTTGAAAAAATATGTATTATTTATTTTTTTATAAAAAAATTAATACTTTTGAAAAAGTCTCGAAATTTTTTTTTTCGCCTAGAGCCCCCAAATTGGTTGAGATAACTCTGTATATAAATATATATATTTATATTTATTTATAAATCGAAATTGCGTATTATATTAAAAAATATTGCTTGACATTTTACTCTTTAGCATTTGCAAAGCTTAATCCGATCGATAAACAAGTAAGGAAAAAAAAAACATGACATGCATATTATAGAACATGGTGACACAATCAACAACATGACTATCCTAAGGAACATAATATCAACAAAAAATAAAAAAGTTGTGTAAGTTTCTTACCCTCTAGCTCAACTTCACGTGCTTGTTTTACCCTTCTAAAGCATATACTGTAAATATAAACACACACAAACATTTTAGCATACAATACTATAATAAATACATTAAAAAATAATAATAATATAATATTAAAAGGAAATCTTACATTCTGTTTGACTTGATGATCTTTGATGTTTTTCTGATATGGTTGGTGTGCTACTTCTTCTTACTTTGTTTATGTTTGGCGTGGTATCCATAAGTGTTTTTTTTTTTGGTTACTTCGACACTTTGCTATTCCGATAGATGAAATTTCACGACGACAATCATGTAAAATGAGTTTAACAGAAATTACATGTATAATTGTGCATAGTTCTGAAAATTTGTATCTTGAATATGGCTGACATTGGTTATTTCAAGAGTTTAACAACTCATAGAGCACCATATATTTAATGTTGAAATTAATCATAGTTATTAATCAATGTTTTTTTCTCCATTCCAAAATTGCTTCTTTATTTAATGTTGTTATAGGAAAATGTGGAATTTATTTTTGGAGATGACTCATTAAATTCTTGATAATAAATGCCTATTTGTATATAGTGAACACGTTTTGAAGGGATTATAATTAGGACAATGCTACATGTACATAGAGATTTACACACAACTTTATACACACGGTAAATAATGAAAATACCCCTCTCCCAAATTACTACCATGAAACCCTCCAGTCTTGAGAAACCCATTGTCGTCGTCGCCCCAACCCACACTGCCACTCGCATTGTTGTCGCCCTTACTGGCACCCTAGCTTGCATTGTTGTCGCCCCTACCCTTCGGCCACAACTGTCAATCACACCTACCATTATCCCTACCCGCCATCGTTGCTGACATTTTTGGGCAATTCTCAACAATGGATCAAACAATTTTTGCAGCCATGGATGAAGCCTGATCTAACTTCATTACTTGATTGAACTTTATCGGGGAGTAAGTCTCCATTAGACTTCATTGATGGATGAAGTCTAATTGGACTTCATCGGGGGAGAGTATGTTTTCAAACTTGGCAAAAAACATAATCGACGGCCTAATGGCGGGGGCGATGACAGTGCGACGATTAATGCAAGGCGAGGTGACAAAAGGATGCATCAGATATCAGCAGTGGCGAGGGTGACGACAGTGCAATGGTCGACGCGATGTGAGGCAATGAAATGATGCAGCGACTGTCGACGGTGGCTGTGGCAGTGGCAGGGACGATGATGGTGCGACGATCAATGTGATCCTCTCGACGAGGCTAGAGATGATGCAGTGATAGTCGGTGGTGGCAGGGCGATGACGGTGCGACAGTTGGCACGAGGCGATGGCTATCGACAGTTGCTTGAGGTGTCCATGGGAATGCGAGAAAGAGGAGAGAGGAGGCGGCCATGGGAAAAGAAGGAGAAATAATTGCATATGAAGGTATTTTTGTCATTTTAGCATCTTTTGGTTATCTATGTACAAGTAACGTTTTCCATAAATTAATGCTGGCTAGGCATGAACTAAGTTCACCCAAGTGATTGATTGGTCAACCCAAAAGTAAGCGAGAACGCATTTGAAAGCACCCATTTGATCGATTTGTATGTACAAGCATTGGATCACAAATGAAGATTAACTGAAAGAATTGAAGATTTACCAATGAAAAGCCAAGAAGCTTGGTTGGTTCAAATTTGGTTCAACAAATTTCTCAATAGAAAATGCAATGACTTTTGTACAATGTATCCTCAGTTAAAGTATGCACGTGGATGGTTAAGGTACTTTGACTCATTGTCTCTATAATAATTATGACTCAAATAAAGTATTATTTAGTGAAAAAAACCCTTTGCAATTATACTCAAAAATATTGTTATATTGGTCGATCCACTCCTATTCTTTCATTAGTAAAATAGAAAAACAAAGAAAAGTAGGATGATTTTATAGAGAATATAATTGCAATATCATATTAACACAAGAATAGATGTAGAAAACATGATAGTGAATCTTGATAAACTCTATCTTTATATTTAAATTTAGATAAACTATAATGATTCACGATACCATATGTAATGCCCCACTTTCCCGAGTATTTTATAACTTGAGAAAATTCTGGAACAATAAATTTTTTCTTCAATACAATACTAAATCACATCATTCCTCGCATCCATCCCAGAATTTTCATCATTTTTTCTCGAAAGAGAATCATCATATACATCCATTGCGGAAGTTAGAATTAAACCCTACATCTTAACATTAATCATAAATCAATTCCTACCTCATCATTCCTCAACGTTAATCATACATCATGGCTTCTCGAACTTAATCCCAATTCAAGACTATTCATCAATGGAATATAAGTTCCTCAACATAACTTAAAACGTAGCATACTTTCTCAACTAACATTAACCTTAAATAGGGTTATACATCATCATTCCTCAAAATGTTCAAAATTCGAAATAGCAGAACTTAAATACATAGACTACATAACGAACATTCCATTCATCATTAATTCATTATACACTTTGCTAAGTGTCATTTCATGCCTCATTCATCCTCGTTCTTGCAACAATCTCCATCTGGAATGTTTGAATATTTCAAAGACAGAGCCCAAGTTAAATGATGAATCATCTAAGTAAGGGTATAAAATCATTTTCGTGCATATATGCAAAATGCAAAATGTCCTTATCATTTTCGATTTGAGTCGACTGCACCCAACTGTTGCTTCCTATTTATACAGCCCCTTCCCGAGGCGAGGTGTATGGATGCACCCTTAGTAGAGCAGCGGTGCCAATCTATAATCCCAAACCCTTATACGATGCATGCATGATCAATAATATCATCGTGAATGTATGCAAATTTCATCATCAATACATATAAATGCAATCTACATGGCATAACCACGTTAAGACATGACAACATGATAAAATTATTTACATCAAATCAGATTTTGGATTGAACCATTTTCAAATCAAGTCTTTTCATAAAATTAAATCTAGTTTGGGAAGTATCACTTACGTCATACGCATCTCATAACATCTTGATTCTCGTGCCAGACTTCTAACATACTCAAATCGGATCCTCAACATGCCCTAACTATCGTATTTATTTAATAATATCAATATTCTATTTCTCATAATTTTCTCATAACTTTCCTCTATTTCTTCCTATTTTTCTTCAATAAATCTGATGAGAAAATATTTACAGGGGGCAATTTCACTGTGTTACCCCTGGGAGGTTACCATTAACTTAGAGCCATGTGTGCCAGTAAAGACTAATATGCGATCGCCATGTGTCAAGTCCTAGGAGCTCCACGTGTCTTTATAATCTCTATTATGATTTTTGAACTAGAAAGAGATAGAGATGAAGATTCAGTCAATAAAGAATATCTCCAACACTGCAAGAATATCTCCAATATCCTAAGAATTATCTCAAACATCCCAAGAATTATCCCCATTGAGAAAGATTATATTTTCTCCTCATGGAAAGGGGATCGGCCTCTACTTTTGAAATATATCTTATCACCTAAGGGAAAGGCCAAAGGACATCTATAAATAGAGGATAACCTCTTCAAATATGAGGATCTGACTCCTAAGGGACTCTTATATTATTTTCCATTACTATTATATTCCTCAAAAACCCGTTGAACTGACATGAGCGTCGGAGGGACAACGGGGGAGCGAGTCCCCGCCCCCCTCTTTTGCAGGTACTTGGTCCAAAACAAAAGAAGGTGATCGGCTCTGCATCATCAAAATTCAAACTAAATATTCCTCAAATATCTTTCAATTATTTCTCTATAACAATTCATAAAACAACTTTCCTAATTTACTGAAAGTTTCTAAGAAATTTTTACTTACCTTAACTTAGCCTCTCAGGCTTCCTCGGAATGTGTGCCCTGACATCAAAACTTATGCCCGACATTGATTGCCGTGTAAATCCTCAATTCTCGTGCACCACCTCAATTCTTGTGCAACACCTTAATTTTCTTACACTACCTCGATTTTCGTACACTACCTCAAAACGCGTGCCAGAACAATTTTTTTGGGCTAAAAATCTCTAAAATATTTATAAATTTCCATTACCCATTTTCTTAGAATTTTCTAGAATTTTTCTATATATTTTTCCTATTTTCTTTCTTTTTCTTTTTCTTTTTTTTTTTCTTTTCTTTTCTTCTTTTCTTTAGTCTTCTTCTCCTATTCACCTTCTTCTCCACCCGACCTATGCCTGCAACTCCTGCGCACAGACACTGTCGCCTGCCACCTCGCTCTGTCATCCGGCCTCACCAGCCACCACTGGTCCCCCCAGCTCCGCCGCTGCCATGCTCGACGTGCTTGCTGCGATACACCGCCATAGCAGCCCCTACTTGTGCTTCCAACACCTTCGCCCAGCCTCTGGCCTCGGTTCGGGTCATTTTCAACCACCGCGCACTTGCAGCTCAAGCGTTGCTGCTCCGCGTCGGCTATGGTCACTGTCTTGGCTTCTTGGAGCTTGCAGCTATGGGTGCCAGTGACGCCATTTCCTCTCCCTTTCTCTCTCTCTCTCAGCTTCTCTTTTCACTCGGCTAAGCTCTCTGGACAACCATGGCAGCTGCAAGCTTCATCTTCGGCCATTGCTTTCATTTCTTCAAAATCTCTCTCTATATATATAGGCGGAGCATCCCTCAACAGCCTTGGCTGCCACTCCATCTCTCTCTCGACAACTTCTCAAATCCTAGCAAAACTCTCAGCCCAATTCCCACATCTGCAAGCCACCCCCCACGCCTATACGCGCATGCTCATATATATATATATAATATTATATTAATATTACACATTTAACCTCTCCCACTACTCATTAATTTCTCTTGAGGGTTTTATTAATTGCGCTTCGAACCTCTAACATCCAATTAAATTGCAATGCGATATTTCAAATCCACAATTAATAACTTTGAATTTGCTCCATAAGGACGATTTCACCCCAGGTCTTCACCGGGCTATTGATTCATCCCAAAACCACCTTAGAATTGATCCTTACGAAAAACTGGAGCCCCCTAGAGTTCCATTGACTTTCCAAAAACCTCCTACGATAATTTAGCTTTTTAACCCAAATCATAGTTGTAATTTAACTGTAGTAAAAATTGTCTCAATTTCGATTTCTTTTAATACAATAAATCCTACCTCGGAACGCTCATTGAGAGCATATCATTTTTTAAAGACATTTACACTCCAGGGCATTCCCTTCAGATGATTCAGCAATTTATTTTGCTATCCAACTAATTTTTCGATATCCAAACCTTGCTTAAATTACGTGACAACATCACAAAAAATGGGATCTTACACCATATATAAGTATAATGGCATGGTGTTATAATTATGTTGATATTAAAATAGTATCAAATCATCAAATATGCCATGTCGTAATCTTTTCTTTATCATTAATTAATCACAATTAAATATTTTAGAATAACTAAAATATAATATTTCTCTATCCTCCTTCCCCTTCTTTCTCCACTCCTTTCCTAGCTCGAAATCTTTGTCACTACTGACTCCTTATTTATAGCACCATCACTATCGATTCTTTTCTCTCCCCTTAAACTTTATTTTGCGACTAGATCACCACCATTGTCACCAATTACTTCCATATGTAACATTTTTTTTTTTTAGAGGTCAAACTCGATCTAAACTCACCTAAGTTCAAATGCAAAAAGTTTGATCGAACCTTTATATTTGGCTTCATGATGACAAAATATTATTGACAATCCCCATAATAATACTACGTTTACAATGTAAAAGTTCGTATCTCTTTCTCTTTCTTTTTCTTAACTTCAGTGGATTTATTGTTTTTTTATTCTTTTATTTTTTAAAAGTTTGTCTATTTCTTATTTAATGCCAAATGGAGAGTTGTTATTATTTTTGAAACGCCAAGGTAATTTTTACAATTTTTTCAAATCTCAAGTTGTTCTTTGCAATTTATCCTTTTCCAAAAATAATTTCTCTACAAAAATCTTTTATATGAAAAGCAAAAAAGAAATTAAAAAGTTTTCAAATAATAATAATAATAAAAGGAAAAAAAAAAAGAAGCTTAATAAACTAGAAGAAAATACGAAGAAGCTAGTATGAGTAACCCATGCATGCAAAACTCAGGTAAACTATAACTAAAATATTTAAAACATCTCTACACCCATAGCCTAATAGTTATAGTCCTACTCTTAAGGGATTAAAATCTCCAAACCGAACCTACAAACCACCCCGTACAATAACAGTTGTAGGGATTTGCACTTGCAGTATATGTGTTACACCTCCATAAGTATGTGTGTATGTAAATATGAGAAAATTTCAATATTTTTTTTTTCAATCTCATAAGGGCCTGTGCATATATCAAACTCCCCCCAAAACAAAATAACCCGTCTCTTAAAAGACCACATCATATATAACCAATCAAATTCCATATTCAACAAAGCAATGCGTGGCTTCATCTTCGCTCTTTTGGATTTTCAATGCTCTCCAGTATCTTCACCACTTCTTGTACGGATGGCCTTCTTTTGGGTTCAGAATTTATACATTTTAGACTAAGCCGAGCGATTTGCCATGCAACTTTGGCAGGATACATCCCTTTCAAGCGGCTGTCCATAATGCTTTTGAACTTTCTTTTACTAGCTAAATATGATTGGATCCAATCAGTCAGATTCTGCTTACCATGACTACGACTAGCGTCAAGTGCTCTCAAGCCTGTTAGCATCTCAACCATTACAACACCAACAGCATACACGTCGCTAGCCACATATAGGTGCCCTGTTTTCACAAACATTAATATATATTGTATTATTATTGTCATGAACAGCATTACCGTAGACTCAGCTCAAGTGGCTTTTAAGTACGACAAAACTCTTACAAAGCTTCGTTTAAACCAATCAATCCCCGCTAGAGAAGCATCAAGCTTCAAAATTAAGGTCCAGAGCATTACCTGTGGCAACATACTCTGGAGCAGCATAGCCATATGTGCCAATAACCCGTGTTGTCACATGTGATTCTTCAGTAGTTGCAGGACCAAGTTTTGCCAAGCCAAAATCTGTGATCCTGGCATTGTAGGACTGTCAATCAAACACACATTAGGCCAATACAAGATCTCCTTTCTGCAACCATCATTTTAAGTGATATATATTGGACGGTTAAATATATATTAACATAAATTATTGTACAAATTTAATACACTTTCGTCTTAAAAAAATATGATGAAGAATTCGGTATAAATGTACAAGATCACTAGAAAGGCACGTAAACACACACACATGCAATTATAATACCAATATTATTTTAACGGAAATTTAAGAGAATTATGGTATTCAAACATGTAATCACTGTGCATTCCGTTTGCAGATCACCAGTACTAGTTAATTGAATGTGGGAAACTTACAGCGTCAAGCAATATATTTGAGGTCTTGAAATCTCTAAATATTATTTGCGGTTCCAATGAGTGCAAAAATGCCAGCCCTCGTATTGCTCCTCTCAAGATCTTAAGCCTTGTCTCCCATGGAAGTAGCTGAAAACTAGGCCCCCCTTTAGAAAGCAACCATACAATATAAGCCAAACGAGTTTCATTATTAGCAAAAGATAAAATAAGTTCAGCTCTTACTTCCAAAAAGATGTTTGTCCAAATTGCCTTTCTGCATGAACTCATAAACAAGACATAGCCTTTTACTCTCACGACAATATCCCAATAACTTAATAATGTTGGGATGGGACAGACGACTTAGGATGTTGATCTCACACTGCACAGATTGGGCAAATAAGTAAGCAGGAGGCCTTATGGAGAATATAAATGAATTAGATAAGTTGAAATAACATTGGCAATCCCAAATATGAGAGGATAAACAGAGAGAATGATGAACAATGCCTAAAATATACAGGTATCACAAAACAAAAATAAGGAAAATACAAAGCACCCACTTCAATTTAATATGCAAAACTAAGATGATGACCATACAATTGTCCTGTATTTCTTTTTTTTTTTTGTAGGTAAGAGCATGGTAGGATTAAGGTGTGATATGTTGCTTTCGTTTTACAAGGAAGAGCATGCACGTATGAAAGGACAAAGTAAATAGGCCATACACACTATAAATCATTTGCAAGAAGAGGTACGGACTCTGGTGAGAAGATTCTCTCTGGCCATGATGAAATGGAAAACAAAAAAGGTTAATTTAAGACAAAAGACATGCCTCTCCAACACTTTCAAAAACTCTGTTATTCCTCTCAAGCAAGACGTGCCATATTTTTTTTCTCAAAAAAATAAATAAACAAATAATCCTCCATTAAAGAAGCTACTTGGGCAAGCCCACCTCCACGAGTGTAAAAAAAATCAAAGAAGCTAGCATTATTTAATTTATACCAAAAACAAGAAAAAATATGCTTCAAATATCCTAAGCCACATAGCAATGAAGGTCACAACCAAACCGTGCTTACTCTTTGGTGAGGGTGCGTGCAGATTGAGCCAGGTTAATTACACAGCTACAAAAATTTCGGACCCAAAACCATTACACCAATTATGGAACCTACTAAGCCAAGCCAACTTAATTCAGTTCAGCTTGGTTCCAATTTGATTAATTCAGTTTTGTTTGGTTCCGTCTTTATTTGATGGGTTTGATTTTAGTTCAGTTCTAACAGATTTTTTTTCTTTTACTTATTTCTCTACTGACAAGCAAATAAATGAAATAAAAAAAAAACTAGTGTGATTAATATAAGATGATTTAGTGTGGAGGTGACTAAACATTCAAGTGCAATTAAAAATGTAACATTCATTAGATGCTCTTCAGGCAATTATTTGCAGTTCATGGAACAAATCATCCAAAAATGGAGACCATTTCTTGAGTGAACGTTACTTGAATTGGTTATAAGTATGGATATTTGGCAATAGAAGACAATAATACAAAGTCATTAGGATTCTGATAAAAACTGATACCTAGCACACTACAAGTATCAATGCCTAACCAAGAAAAGACACAGAATTGAAAGAACAGTAAAGATTTGCTGACAAATTATTCAGCCATTAACTGGCGTTAGTTGAAGTACCTGCCACTCTTGAAAACCTTGAACGCCGTTAGAATTCCACTCCTTGACGGCAATGACTGAACTACTACCGTTCTGTAATGCCGTCTTCTCAGCAAGCCAACCCTTGTAGACTTTGCCGAAACCCCCTTCTCCTATACATCGATCCCCGCTGAAATTTCTGGTAGCGTTCCTCAACTCTGACAAACTGAAGACCTTTATATGGGGGATGCGTAAGACCTGCCCATCGGGATATGGCTCCTTGCCAGAAGTTGTTGACATGCTTTTTCTATTCCCAGCAGAGATGGTTCTTTTATCTGAATAATGAGGAGAAAAAAATCAATTGGCATAGGTAAGGACAGAGGAGTGAGGCAACCTGAGAGAGAGAGAGAGAGAGAGACCAGTCCCGCAGCTTCCAGTATGGTGCCAAAACGTGGTTTTGTAGCTCAATTGTCCACTGTTGGAATCAGAACGCAATAGCAAATGTCTACTGCTGGAACCATAGTAGTTCGCCTTCCTATTTATCCACCCAAAATCCACAGTTCTGGGTAAAAGTGCAGTACTGATCTTGTGGAACACCTTGGTGAACCTTCCCTGTGCCCCCTTCTTGCCTAGGGGTATGTTCTCAGTATACTGCAAGGCAGTGGATGGGCTGGGCACTTCAGCTAAAACGGCATCATCATCCAGTTGAATAATCTCATCATTTTTCGTTTCCTCAGCCCCACCAAGATTGAGAACATTCTCTTTATCCTCATCAGCAGCATCAACATTGACAACGTCCTCGTTACCCTGCGTTGTTGACGAATCCTTGCACCGATCATCCTGTAAGTATGCCAATGCACTCTCAAGGCTCACCACAACATCAGCCATTGTAGGGCGCCTATTTGGATGCGTGTGCAGACATTTCCAAGCAACTTCTGCAAACACCTCAAGGCTTTTTGATGGTATTTGTAGTTCATCCCTCAAAATGGGGTCAATAATTTCATCAAGTTTTCCATCTTTGATGCTGCCTTGAGCCCAAAGGGATAGACTGTGTTGCTCCTCCTCGAGGCTTAAATCCACTGCTGGCCTCCCACAAAGCACTTCTAAGAGCACCACGCCAAAGGCATACACATCTGATTTCTTGGTTAGAATGCGAGTTGAGAAATAATATGGATCAAAATAACCAAATGTGCCTTTAACATTTGTGCTAACATGGGAAACAGAATGGCTCGTGGTGCCCATTTTACATAATCCAAAATCTGAAACCTTAGCCACCATGTCCTTGTTCAATAAAATGTTAGTGGTCTTCACGTCTCTATGTATGACACCGCCCTGAATACCAGTGTGGAGGTAATCCAACCCACGGGCAGCACCAATGCAAATCTTGAGCCTTCGCTCCCATGGCATATGACAAACGTTGCCATTTTCTACAGTATTCTTTTTGTATAGATGTTTAGCAAGTGTACCTTGCTCCATATACTCATACACCAGGATCTTCTCATCGCATTGGTCACAGTAGCCTAGAAGGCTAACAAGATGCTTGTGTCGAAATTTAGATATCATCTTAATCTCCATCCAAAACTCATTTGGGCCTTGTCTAGACTTTGGTTTCATCCGCTTAATGGCAACTGTGGTTGTCCCTCCATTAATGAGTCCCTTATAAACACAACCAAATCCACCACTTCCAATGACCAATCCGTCGTCAAAGTTTCTGGTTGCTGATTGGAGCTCAGCAAGTGAGAAGCGGCGATATGGCTCTTCGGAAGGTAATGATGATAGGGTGTCGTCTTCTTGTCCAGATTTTTGACCCAAATAGGCCAATGGATAAACAACAACATTCAATATGATGAGTAAACATATTAGAATATTTGCAAAGGTATAAATGCCATAACCAAGCACTACCTCCTGAGGCTTTGAATTATGAGATGTCGAAGCATGTGCAATGGGATCCATGTTCACCCCGGCAAGGTTGTTGTCAGGGTTGCTCAACTTGAACACCTCCACCCCCTTTAGAATTGCATCACTACTGTGTTCCATGTTCCCCTTGTTGTCGTGGCTCTTATGAGGGCTTAGAGTTATTGTCATATCGCGCTTGCCCTCTGTCCGATCTCCTTCCATCCTCACCATGTAGTCTCTGTACACTGCAATGCCATTTCCACCAGCCCATTTGATAAGGTCAGCATTAGCCTCAGCAATCTGATTATCAATGAATATGCTGAACTCCATTTGCCCAACTTCTTTAATCTCGTAATCAAGCTCACAGAAATGAAACCTAAGGAGGTACCTGAATCCTTGATCTACAGGTACCTTCCACGTAAAACTGATACGCTCCTTCGGTTGCATGTCCCGAGTCATTGACCGGGACGTTTGGTAAACTCTCGTAGGAGCAGAGTATGTGGGTATAACTGCGTAGTTGATCCCAATTGTGGTAGTAACTGGCATGGCCCTTGATTCTAAGAAATAATTGGAGTCCTCAAACCACTCTCGGAACATGCCAGTATCCTCTATGGGTAAAATGGAGCTTCCGCCAACATTTAACCGATGCACTGTCTCAAGTGCATAGCTTGTATCTAAGAAGATCGGGTATCTAAATTTCTTGCCAACGACTAGTACACCTGGATCATCACCCTCACGGGAATGATATAATCCAGTTGGGATCGAGACAATCTCAATCCCATTTACAAAAGCATATGCTTCCTCTGAAGATGGAGAGAATGTTAGGATTAACGGTTGACTATCTTCCACATGTACGCAAAATTCTTTAGCAAATGATGGTAAGGCCAAAACATCAGCGGTGAGGGCAGCACTGAAGTTGCTAAGAAGG
This sequence comes from Diospyros kaki, assembly GCA_036245055.1. Taxonomy (NCBI): domain Eukaryota; kingdom Viridiplantae; phylum Streptophyta; class Magnoliopsida; order Ericales; family Ebenaceae; genus Diospyros; species Diospyros kaki. Next base: position 785,776 of record BSEG01000010.1, read on the forward strand.
GTATAGGGACCGGCTTTTATAGTAAAAAGGGCCTTGGACCTCTCGAAGCCAGGATATTCAGTTGGGTAGAAATGTAGGCGGATGAATTTTTGGCCCGGAGTGACATGGAAAGTGTAGGTAAATGTGGACCGAGAAATCTGAGCGGTCATGTAGGGGACAGGATGAGGAGGAGGAATTAGGTGCTTCCCAACGGGAGAGGAGCTTACCAAATTGCGTCTGCCCCTGGATCCTTGCAAAATGATGTATCTGGAAGCAACGTCGCCTGTCCATTGCCGGCCATCTAGAGCAGTTGAGTTGCCAGAGGAGCCGCAGTTGACGGCGATGATGTCATCTGCTAGTGGTAGTGGGTAGCACAGAGCAGCAAACTCTCTGACAGCCAGCAAAATAGTTAGATGGAGGAAGAAGAGGTAAGGACCCATCATCTTGGGAGTGATCAAAGTATTTCGTTTGATCCTTTAAGAGAGGAGAGGTGGTGTATGAATTATGTTCCTCGGACTGGTCAACCCAAAAGTAAACGAGAACGCGTCCGATAGCAGCCATTTGATCGGTTTGGCATTTTGTCTAAAGAAAGGATTATACCATGCTATTGCTTGTATAAACAAGTAACTATCAACTTCTAGTGAAACATTCGTGAATTTTGGTGAAATTGTAAGAATGGTTGTTAACATAAGAGAAAATATATACAATTAGTACTCTCTGATATTTAATACCATATTATAATTTTTTTTTATTATCAATTAACCTTATTTAAATATTTAAGAATAACTAAAATATTCTTATATTTAGAATATTTCTCCCTCCTCCCCTCGGAAATTCTATTCCAAACCCAAAAATTTACTCTTCAAAACTCACGTCCCATCAAAATTTTCAATAATTTTAATATATCTCTTTTACCACAACTCATTGCCAACCCTCTCCTCCGATCACCTCTCATTGTTGGCCATCACAGCATAGCCGCGACCATGGCAGCCACGGCCATGCAACCCAGCACACACACACATATACACTCACACACCTATATAAATATATATATACACACTCACACACTTATATATACATACATACACAGAGAGCATGGCCGCGATCATAGCAGCCGCGGCCATGCAACCCAGCACTCACACACTTATATAAATATATATATACACACTCACACACACTTATACACACACTTATATTAATATATATACACAAGTTCTATGGCCGCGGCCATGGGTGCAGGAGTTTCTGAACGCCCCGCACCTCGCAGTGCGGGGAATTAAGCCTTCCCCGATTGGTGCAATCGGGGAAGGCTGGTTTTATTTTTTTTATTTTATTAAATTTGTTTTATTATAATAAAAAATAATATAAATAAATAAATTCTAAATATATGTATTTTAAGTAATTATAAATTAAATAATTTTAAATTTTAAATCATTGTAATTAGGTGTTGAATTTTTTATACTTAAAAAAATTAAAATTAATTAATTTATCTTATTGATTTTTTTTAAAATTAATTAATTTATCTTATTGAATTAGGTAAAGATACATACATTTAAAAAAAATTATTTTAAATGATGATAGGATTTCTAAATTTATCTGATTGAATTAGGTAGAGATATATATATTTAAAAAAATATATTTTAAATGATGATAGGATTTTTAGATATGTGTATTTTTAAGTAATTCAATAAAATAAATTGACTAATTTTAAATTTTTTTAAGTATTAAAAATTCAACACTTAATTACAATGATTTAAAATTTAAAATTAGTTAATTTATAATTACTTTAATACAGATATTTAGAATTTATTTATTATAAAACAAATTTAATTAAAATAAAAAAAATAAAATCAACCTTCCAAGGCTTAATTCCCAGCACCGCAAGGTGCGAAGATTTGAGAAATCCCCGCACCTCGCGGTGCGGGAGTTGCAAAAACCCCTGCACCGCGAGGTGCGGGGGTTTCCATGGTCGCGGCCATGAAACTCGTGTGTGTATATATATATAAAGTGTGTGTGAGTGTGTATATATATATTTATATAAGTGTGTGTGTGTGCTGGGTTGCATGGCCGCAACCATGCTGTGTGTATATATATATATATAAGTGTGTGAATGTGTATATATATATTTATATAGGTGTGTGAGTGTATATGTGTGTGTGCTGGGTTGCATGGCCACGGCTGCCATGGCCGCAGCCATGCTCTGTGTGTGTGTATATAAATATATATAAGTGTGTGTGAGTGTATATATATATATATTTATATAGGTGATGGCCGGCGATAAGAGATGTAAGGTGATGGCCGACAATGAGAGGTGATCGGAGGAGAGGGTTGGTTGTGGGTTGTGGGGGTAAAAGATGTAATACCTGGTATTAAATAATAAGAGAATTTTTGAAGATATGGGTCAAAATGATATTTAGCAAAGTTTTGGGCCTAAGTACAATATTCAAAACTTAAACGAAAGATGAATGACTAGGTTAAAATGAGCCAATTGAGGAGAAATGGCACAATTGGGCGATATTTGATAAAAATCAAGAGATCTCGAAGAGTTGAAGTCAAAAGCACGCAATTAGGAGAGTCCGGGCAAAAGTGCAGATTTTACAAAATATCAGTGGGAGGTCGAATCAACGAATTTTTCTGAAATTCCAAAAGGAAATGGAAAATATAGAACTTGAGTGCCGTTATGGAAGTGTTAGAAAGTCTAGGGGTATCTCAGAAAGGGAGAAAAAGGCAATTAAAAATGGGCTGGGGGTGAAAGTGTAATTTTTGAAAAATGACTTGGTGTGAAACCGACCGACCGCCTGTGGCCGCCGGCGGTTGCTTCTGGGGCATCGGGCAGGTCGCCTGGAGGCTCTAGGCTAGCCTCCAGACGATGATAAGCTCGTTGGGAGCTTCCATTGGCCGGAATCAAGTTGGATTTGATCGGAAATGATGGCCAAAAAGATTTTCGATTTGGCCGAATCTTTCAAGGGTTCTAGCGCTTGATTTGGTGTTTCTTGATTGGTTTAGAGGCTAGATTTGGGCTTAAGGGATAAGGACGAGCAAGATAGGGTGGGGAATCAGGTAAAAATCGAGTATAAAATGAGGTTTTCGACCGAGGGTTTCAAAAACGAAAACGCCCAAAATTTCTTGTGTTTTTTCTTGAATCGAGCTTGAGGGATAAGGGGCTTTTGTTCCTTGGGTTGAAAGGGTCTTTTCTGGAGCATTTGGGGTCGATTGGTGTAGCATAAGTAGGTGTTTTTGAAGTTGGCCGGAAAATCGGGTTTGCCGATGCCGCGACCTGCAACTCAGTTTTAAGCCCACCTCCGACCACTTTTTCCGACAGTTAAAGGGTCCATTGGGGTCTTCTTGAAGAGATCCTCAAGACCCTGTAGAAATTTGGAGCATTGGAGGTCGTCGGAGCCGGAGAAGAAGACTGTGCGGCAGCGCAAGGCTCCCACTCGTAGGACTTCGGGGTGGCGGGTGAGGGCGCGTGAGGTAGGTTTTTTCTTTGTTTTTAATTTCAGAATTTAGGTAAAATTATTCTAGGAATTATCATGAAAAAATATTTTGTGAAAATTGATGTTAGGTATTTTTAATGAATTTCCGAAGGTAGAAATGTTTGAAAAATAAATAAAAATAGAGAAAATTGTGGAAAAATAGAAATGTTGATTCCAAAGGTCTTAAATAGTGAAATAGGAGTTAATTGGGTCATTGGAAGAAGAATTACACAATTTTCGAGGTGTGGCACATTTTTCGAGGCGAAATCCAGACTTTTTCGATTTAAGGTGAGTGGTTTGATTCTAGCTTTAGCTTGTCTTGAAAGTGTTTTTAAGTGCATTTGGTGAGTTCTAGTGAGCAATTATACCCTCCTAGACTTAGCTTATTTTACAAGGTTTTTGCTTATGGTCATTGTGTTGACATTTGCTACATTGCATTAACTGATTTACTTTAAAATGTTAGTGCATGGCGTGTGAATTTTCATATCATTTGAGGTCTAGTTTCATTACATCGTTGGGTTCATATGGGACGGGACGGGGTCTTCTTGAAAATGAGACACGGTTAGTCCTGGCGATCAGGTGACACGGTAGGACACTCGGGGCCGGTACTGGTGATCGAGTGACACGGTAGGGCATCCGGGACTGGTAACCGAGTGACACGGTAGGGCACCCGGGGATTAAGTATGTCAGGGAAATTTCTCAAGTTTGACGTGTCTTGCATGTTGTCGTTTAGTATGCCATGCTCATGTGTCTTTCATGTATTATATAAACTGTTTCATGCCTTCACTTAGATGTTTCATCATCTAACCTGGGTTATGCTCCTAGAACATTCAACGTTCCAATTAAGGACAGCTGCGAGGTCAAGGACGAGGCCGGAGAGCCAATGGTGTTTATGTGATAGTCATTGTATCATTTGGTAGCATAAGAACTTATTTTGCTATATGTATGAACAATCGTACGTTGGTATTGTAAACATTTAGTAACGATGTTATATGTATGTTGGTAACATCTTGTGTAACACGTGGCAGGCCACGTTATTTTGATGGTTAAGTATTCCGCTGTATTTGAAATGTTTCGTTCAGTTGTGATTATGCTAATGTTAACTAAACGAGTAAGACTGGAACTCTCGAGGTATATATATCTGCATGTGAGATTGTTCTTGAGATCACCGCGGGTGCCGGCTATAGTTTTGCGACGAGTGTTTCATCTGCATGTGAAGATTGTGCTCACAAGCGCCGTGCGTAACAGACTTGGAGGAAAAAAAAAAATCTCAAGAATTTTTTTATAGTGACACGCCTGTATAAAGCGGGGTGTTATAAAAGAGGTATATTAAAATTATTGAAAATTTTAATGGGATGTAAGTTTTGAAAAGTAAATTTTTGGGTTCTTAATAGAGTTTCCCCTCTTTCTCTGGCTCGAAATCTCTGTCACTGGCACCTTATCCAAGTCTTCTCTCTCCCCCTACCCTTTCTCTAGCAATTGGATCACAACCATTGTCACCAATTGCCTCTACATGTAACACCTCTTTTCTTTTCTTTTTTTTTTTTTAGGTAAAATTTGATCTAAACTCATTTAAATTGAAATGCAAAAGGCATGATTGAATTCTGCATTTGGGTATATAACTACGAGATATTGTTAACAATCCCCATAACAATAATACATCTACAGTATAAATATTTGTATCTCTTTCTTCTTTTTTTTTTCCTCTTAGTTTCGACTTTAATGAATTTATTATTTTTTTTTTAAAGTTTTTCTATTTCTTATTTAACGCCAAATGAAGAGTTATTACTATTTTTAAAACGTCAAGGCTAATTTTTACAGTTTTTCCAAATTTGAAGAGTGTTCTTTGTAATTTACCCTTTTTCAAAAATAATTTCACTATAAAATCTTTTATACAAAAAGCAAAAGAGAAATTAAAAAGTTTTCAAATAATAATAATAATAATAAAAGGAAGAAAAAAAAATTAGCTTCATAGACTGAAAGAAAAATATGAAGAAGCTGTGCGAGTACCACAAGTATGCCTCGTCCTGATAAACTATAACTAAAACTGTAAAACATCTCTACATCCATAGCCTGATAGTCATAGTCTACCCTTAAGGAATTAAAATCTCCCAACCAAACCTACAAACCATCCCTACAGTAACTGTTGTGGGAATTTGCACTTGCAGTATATATGTTACACCTCCATATGTATGTGTGTGTTTGTGTGTGAATATAACGAGATTTCGATATTTTTTTCAATCCTAGTAGAGTCTATGCATATATTAAACACCCACTAAAACAAAGTAACCTGACTGTTAAAAGACCTCATCGTATATAACTCATCAAATTCCATAATCAACAAAGCAATGCCGTCCGTCCGTCCGGCGTCCATGCACCTAGTAGAATATGGCCTCATCTTGGCTCTTTTGGATCTTCAGCGCTTTCCAGTATCTCCACCACTTGTTGCATGGATGGCCTTCTTTTGGGTTCACGTTGAAGACATTTTAGACTAAGTTGAGCGATGTTCCATGCTACTTTGGCAGGATACATCCCTTTCAAGCGGACGTCCATAATGCTTTCGAACTTTCTTCTATCAACGAAGTATAGTCGGATCCGGTCAGTCAGAATCTTCCCACTGCAAGCGTCATTTGCTCGCAAGCCTGTTAGCATCTCAGCCATTACAACGCCAACAGCATACACGTCGCTGGCCGCACACAGTTGCCCTGTTTTCACAAACATTAATATATATATATATATATATATATTGTATTATTACTGTCATGACCAGTATTCCCGTAGGCTCAGCTGAAGTGACTTTTAAGTATGGGAAAACTCTTATAAAGGTTCGTTTAGACCATCATTCTCCCTTAGAGGAGCTTCAAAATTAAGGCCCAGAGCATTACCTGTGGCAATATACTCTGGAGCAGCATAGCCAAATGTGCCCACAACCCGTGTTGACACGTGTGTTTCTTCAATAGTTGCAGGACCAAGTCTTGCCAAGCCAAAATCTGTGATCCTAGCATTGTAGGACTGACAGTCAAACGCACATTAGGCAAGTATAAGACCTCTTTTCTGTAACCATCATTTTAAACGAGATATATTGGACAGTTAAGTATATATTTACATAAATCATTGCATGAATTTAATATAGTTTTGTCTTAAAAAATATGATGAAGAATTCGGCATAAATGTACAAGATCACTAGAAAGGCACGTACACACATATATGCAATTATAATACCAATATTATTTTTATATAACCATTGGTCCATTACTATCAATATCATATGGTGAAACATATGTTAATAACACAAACAAGCACAGGTGCACATATATGACATAAGGCTGGTGATGACTCACTAAATTACCTTTTTCTAATAGTGATAAGATCGATGTTCACCAATGGTATTATCATAATTATGTAGTACATTTGTTATCCATTATGCATCAATAGTACATTGAATAAATTATGTTTTTATTTAGTTAACTGAATGTGGGAAACTTACAGCGTCAAGCAATATATTAGAGCTCTTGAAATCTCTATATATTATTGGCGGTTCGGATGAGTGCAAATATGCCAGTCCTCGTACTGCTCCTATTAAGATCTTAAGCCTTATCTCCCACGGAAGTAGCGGAAAACTAGGCCCCCCTGCAGAAAGCAACCTACATCATAACCCAAACGAATTTCAATAATCAGCAAAAGATAAAACAAGTTCAGCTCTTACTTCCAAAAAGATGGTTGTCCAAACTGCCTTTCTGCATGAACTCGTAGACAAGAAGTAGCCTTTTACCCTCACGACAGTATCCCAATAACTTAACAATGTTGGGATGTGACAGACGTCTTAGGAAGTTGATCTCACACTGCACAGATTGGGCAAACAGGTAAGCAGAAGGCCGTCAGGAGAATGTAAATGAACTAGATAAATTGAAATAAGACTGACAATCCCAAATATGAGAGGGTAAACAGAGAGAATGATGAGCAATGCCTAAAATACACAAGTATCGCAAAACAAAAATGAGGAAAATACAAAGTATCCACTTCAATTTAATATGCAAAACTAAAATGTTGCCCATACAGTTGTCCTGTATTTCCTTTTTTTGCAGGTGAGAGCATGGTGAGATTAATGTCTGATATGTTGTTTTTGTTTTACAAGTAAGAGCATGCCTGTATGAAAGGACAAACTAAATGGGCTATATAAACAGTGTAAAACATCTGCAAGAAGAGGTAAGGACTCTGGTGAGAAGATACTCTCTGGCCATAATGAAAAGGAAAACAAAAAAGGTCAATTTAAGACAAAAGATATGCCTCCCCAACACTTTCAAAAACTCTGTTATTCCTCTCAAGCAAGATGTGCCATATTTTTTTTCTCAGGAAAAAAATAAATAAATAATCCACCACCAAAGAAGCTACACTTGGATAAGCACACCTCCACGAGTGTAAAAAAAAATCAAAGAAGCTAGAATTATTTTACACTAAAAACAAGAAAAAATATGCTTAAAATATTATAAGCTACATAGCAATGAAGGTCGAACCAAACCATGCTTACTCTTCGGTAAGGGTGCATACAGATTGAGCCAAGTTAATTATACAGCTACAAAAATTTCGGAGCCAAAACCAACAACAACAACACAACATATCCAGCCGTTATCCCACTATGTGGGGTTGGCTATATGAATTCTAGACTTCTATGTGGGTTACATCCCAACAGATAGTTTGTCTAGAATTCATATTTGGAACCTACTAAGCCAAGCCAACTTAATTCAGTTTCGTTTGGTTTCAATTTGATTGATTCAGTTTAGTTTGGTTTGATCTTTATTTGATGGATTACATTTTAGTTCAGTTCTAAACAGAATTTTTTCTTTTACTTTTTTTTTTTTGTTATCTACTGACAAACAAATAAATGAAATAAAAAAACTAGTGTGTTTAATAGAAGATGATTTAGTGTGGCGTGACTAAACATTCAAGTCCAATTAAAAATGTAAGATTCATTAGATGCTCTTCAGGAAATTATTTGCAGTAAATGGAACAAATCATCCATAAGTGGAGACCATTTCTTGAGTAAACGTTAATCTTCACTTGGATTAGTTATAAGTATGGATATTTGGCAATAGAAGATGACAATACAAAGTATCAATGCCTAACCAAGAAAAACCAAGAAAAGACACAGAATTGAAAGAACGGTAAAGATTTGCGGACAAATTATTCAGCCATTAACTGGCGTTAGTTGAAGTACCTCCCATTCATTAAAACCTTGAAAGCTGTCAGCGATCCACTTCTTCACGGCAATGACTGATCTACTACCGTTCTGTAATGACGTCTTCTCAGCAAGCCAACCCTTGTAGACTTTGCCGAAAGCCCCTTCTCCTAAAAATAAATCCCCTCGGAAATTTCTGGTAGCCTCATTCAACTCTGAAAAACTGAAGGCCCTTATATTGGGGATGGGTAAGACCTGCCCATCGGGATATGGCTCCCTGCCAGAAGTTGTTGACATGCTTTGTCTATTCCCAGCAGAGATGGTCCTTTTCTCTGAATAATGAGAAAAAAAAAAAAAAATCAATTAGCGTAGGTAACGAAGAGGAGTGAGGCAACCTTAGAGTGAGAGAGAGAGAGACCAGTCCAGCATCTTCCAGTATGGTGCCCAAGTGTGGTTTTGTGGCGCAATTGTCCCCTATTGGAATCAGAACCCAATCGCAAATGTCTACTATTGAAACCATTGTCGTTCTCCTTCCTATTTATCCATCCAAAATCCATACTTCTGGGTAAAAGTGCAGTACTGATCTTGTGGAACACCTTGGTGAGCTTTACCTGTGCCCTCTTCTTGCTTAGGGGTATATTCTCATTATATTGCACTGGACTGGAAGGGGAGCAGATTTCAGCTAAAGCAAGCTCAAGGCTCACCACCACATCAGCCATTGTAGGGCGTCCATTTGGACGAATGTGCAGACATTTCCTAACAACTTCTGCAAACACCTCAAGGCTTTTTGACGGTATTGGAAGTTTATCCCTCAACATGGGGTCAATTATTTCATCAACTTTTCCATCTTTGAGGCAGCCTTGAGCCCAAAGGGTAAGACTGTGTTGCTCCTCCTCGAGGTTGAAATCCACTGCTGGCCTCCCACAAAGCACTTCGAAGAGCACCACGCCAAAGGCATACACATCTGATTTCTTGGTTAGTTTGCAAGTCGAGAAATAATGTGGATCAAAATAACCAAATGTGCCTTTAACAACTGTGCTAACATGGGAAACAGAATGGCTTGTGGTGCCCATTTTACATAATCCAAAATCTGAAACCTTAGCCACCATGTCCTTGTTCAACAAAATGTTCGCGGTCTTCACGTCTCTATGTATGACACCACCTTGAATACCAGTGTGGAGGTAATCCAATCCTCGGGCAGCACCAATGCAAATCTTGAGCCTTTGCTCCCACGGCATATGACAATCATTACCATTGTCTTTAGTATTCTTTTTGTAGAGATGATTAGCAAGTGTGCCCTGCTCCATATGCTCATACACCAGGATCTTCTCATTGCGTTCGTCACAGTAACCCAGAAGGCTAACAAGATGCTTGTGTCGAAATTTAGAAATCGTCTCAATCTCCATCAAAAACTCATTTGGGCCTTGCTTAGACATTGGTTTCATCCGCTTAATTGCAACTGTGGTTGTTCCTCCATTAATGAGTCCTTTATAAACGTTACCAAATCCACCACTTCCAATGACCAATCTGTCATCAAAGTTTCTGGTTGCTGATTGGAGCTCAGCAAGTGAGAAGCGGCGATATGACCCTTCCGAAGGTAATGATGATAGGATGTCTTCTTGTCCAGATTTTTGCCCCAAATAGGCCAATGGATAAACAACATTCAATGTGATGAGTAATATTATTAGACTATTTGCAATGGTATAAATGCCATAACCAAGCACTACCTTCTGAGGCTTTGAATTATGAGATGTCAAAGCATGTGCAATGGGAACCATGTTCACCCCGGCAAGGTTGTTGTCAGGGTTGCTCAACTTGAACACCTCCAGCCCCTTTAGAATTGCGTCAGCACTGTGTTCCATGTTCCCCTTGTCATCGTGGCTCTTGTGAGGGCTTAGAATTATTGTCATATCGCGCTTGCCCTCTGCCCGATCTCCTTCCATCATCACCATGTAGTCTCTGTACACTGCAATGCCATTTCCACCAGCCCATTTGATAAGGTCAGCATTAGCCTCAGCAATCTGATTATCAATGAATATACTGAACTCCATTTGCCCAACTTCTTTAATCTTGTGCTCAAGCTCACAGAAATGGAACCTGAGAAGGTACCTGAATCCTTGATCTACAGGCACCTTCCATGTAAAACTGATACGCTCCATCGCTTGCATGTCCCGATTCATTGACCGGGACGTTTGGTAAACTCTCGTAGGAGCAGAGTATGTGGGTATAACTGCGTAGTTGATCCCAATTGTGGTAGTAACTGGCATGGCCCTTGATTCTAAGAAATAATTGGAGTCCTCAAACCACTCTCGGAACATGCCAGTGTCCTCTATAGGTAAAATGGAGCTTCCGCCAACATTTAACCGATGCACTGTCTCAAGTGCAAAGCTTGTATCCAAGAAGATCGGATATCTAAATTTCTTGCCAACAACGTGTACACCTGGATCATCACCCTCACGGGAATGATATAATCCAGTTGGGATCGAGACAATCTCAATCCCATTGACAAAAGCATATGCTTCCTCTGAAGATGGAGAAAATGTTAGGATTATTGGTTGACTATCTTCCACATGTACGCAAAATTCTTTAGCAAATGATGGTAAGGCCAAAACATCAGCGGTAAGGGCAGCACTGAAGTTGCTAAGGAGTGTATAGGGACCGGCTTTTACAGTAAAAAAGGCCTTGGACCTCTCGAAGCCAGGATATTCAGTTGGGTAGAAATGTAGGCGGATGAATTTTTGGCCCGGAGTGACATGGAAAGTGTAGGTGAATGTGGACCGAGAAATCTGAGCGGTCATGTAGGGGACAGGATGAGGAGGAGGAATTAGGTGCTTCCTAACGGGAGAGGAGCTTACCAATTTGCGTCTGCCACTGGATCCTTGCAAAATGACGTATCTGGAAGCAACGTCGCCGGTCCATTGCCGGCCATCTAGAGCAGTTGAGTTGCCAGAGGAGCCGCAGTTGAGGGCGAAGATGTCATCTGTTAGTTGTAGGGGGTAGCACAGAGCTGCAAACTCACTGACAGCCAGCAAAATAGTTAGATAGAGGAAGAAGAGGTACAGAGCCATCCTTTGATCATCAAGAGAGGAGAGAGGGTGTATGTAATAGATTAATGTTGTCTAGGCATGAATTAAGTTCGCCCAGTTGACTGACTGGTCAACCCAAAAGTAAACGGGAACGCGTCATATTAACTCAAAACAATATATTGTTTATTTTGTTAATAACATTTCTCATGTCAGTTACTTTCCAAATTGCTGCTAAAAGAATTTAATTATGCAAACCAAACCAAAAACAGATTCTTCATTCATAACCTTCAAAGGAAAAACCTTTTATTATGCAAAAAATTTACAGACTTAGCAAAATACAACATATATTATGACAGGAAAATAAGCTTCTATCGTACAATGCTATTGTATATCCCGATTCCCACCTGAGCAGCAGCATGTCATTCAGTACTTTTGAGCTTTTCGGCATCAACAAAATTCTTATTCTCACTCTTCCATCAATCTTATGATTTGTGCCTTTTTCTCTAAGAGGGATTTGATTTCAGCATTGATCTTCTCTAATTTTTTCTTCAGCTTCCCAAGATCCTGTCCCTTGTACTTCTCCTCGGGCTTCTTTTTCTTCTCCTTTTTTTCCTTCTTCTCTTTTTCTTTCTTATCCTTGCTAGTTTTAACTCCTCCCTGCTTCCCTTCCACTTCTCCTCCAATTTCTGTTACATTTTCTTCTGTTTCAATCCCTTTCGAGGTAACTTCATCAGCTGCTTCCTTTCCGCCATCCTTCTTTCTCTTCTTATCTTTTTTATCCTCATCTTTCTTTTTCTCTTCTTTGTCTTCTTTCTTCTTCTCCTTCTCTTGTTCTGTTTTCTTGTTCAATTCCTCATCTGACTCCTCTTTGCCTTTCATCTTGTTTTCTTTTTCCTTCTTTTCTTTCTTCTCCTCTTTCCCTTTTACTGTTTTATATTTCTCCTTCTCTTTCTTCTTCTCCTCCTTTGCGTCAGATTTTTCCTCCTCACCTCCATGCTTCTTTTTCTTACTTCCATCATCTTCATGCTTTCCCTCTTTGTCCGCTGACAATTTTTCCACATCTTCAGCTATTTCAATCTCCCGTGACGTTGCTTTAGCCTCACACTGACCCTCGTCTGTGTTATCCTCTGTCTTATTGTATGTGCTCTCCTTATCTTTCTTTGCCGTCTTGTCTTCTTTGTCTTTTTTCTTCATTTCCTTCTCTCTATCCTCGTTTGATCCTCCTCCTAGCTTCTCCTTGTCTTTAATCTTCTTTTCTTTATCCTTCTTCTCTTTCTTATCTTTCTTCTCCACTTTGTTCTTCTCTTCTCCCTCTTCATGCTTCTTGTTCTTCTTTGCTTTCTTGTCATGCATTTCTTCCTTCACCTGTTCGTGTTTCACGACTTCATTGACACCAAAATCTTTGTCTTCTTTGCATTTTGTTGTTTCCCCCTCATCCTCCTCTGAGTCCTTATCTTTCTTGTTTTTCTCTTTTTTCACCTTTTTAACTTTGCCATCTGAATCCCCAGACTTATCTTTCTTCTTCTTCTTCTTCTTCTTCTTCTTCTTCTCCTCCTCTTCCTCCTCATCCTCAGCCTCTCCACCTTCATTTTTCTTTTTCTTTTCCTTTTCCTTTTCCTTTCCTTTCTTGTCTTTTTTCTCTTTCTCCTTGGATTTCCCAAGTTCTTCACGCTCCTGCTCCCCATACAAACCATCCTCACTCTCTTTTCCCTTCATCTTCTTCTTCGCATCTTTCTCATCCTTGTCAATCTCAGTCTTCTCTGCCTTTGATTCAAAAGCTTCTTCAATCCTTCGTTCAACTTTCAGATGCAGTTCTTCCTTCTCCCCCTTCTCTTCTCCCTTAACATCCAATTCAGGTTTCACTTCCATCTCTCTCTGTTGACCTTTTGGTTCGATCGAAGATAATCTGAAAAGAAAGATGCAGAATATTAACTGTCAGAAAAACACAGAATCCACAAACTACAAAGGATGGCCCATTCAACATAAAAGCAGTCAAGAACTTGGTATAGATTTCAGAGGAAAGTGTTATGCACAAAACGTAAATCATGTAATGATGGGAGCCTTTGTAGATTAAGCTGCCCTTAAAGAACATATCCGTGTAACATTTAATTCAAGTACTGGGAGGATGAAGAAAGGGGATGATTTTCAGGAGTGACTTCCAGTAGGACAAGTATTGGTATCACGACCAACCAAACGACATGCTCACTCAGAAAGCTCCGAATCAGGAGGAAGATTGCACTGGAAACTGATTAAAACCAAAAGAAACACGCAGGACACAATCGAAGGGTTTATTGTAAATTACACAACATGCTCAACTTCTAGGGGATTTGCATCCATCTCACGTGGATACACTTCCAATATCCAACTTCTTCCCCTACTCTATGAAAGCACAAAAGTATTACCCTTCCTCTAGCATTCTAGCAAGTTCCTTTGCATGGTGGATTGAGGGAAGTCCAACTTAATTAAAATTAGCTCAAAATGGATTGAAAACAAAATATGTAAGACAAAGCTTTCACTGAGATATCTGAAATTGTAACCACCGTGAGCAAATGATAAACAGAATCAACTAGCAAAAATGTTCAAAGGCACATCAGGGAAATTATTCCATGACAGAGTGGATGCAGGGGAAGGCTATGGTAATATTGGAATCCATACAACGTTACAGAAGGACTATGAAGCCGGTGGTAAAGAAAACAAAGAAATGTACGAGGTGCATTCTTGTGCTCAAATGAACAGAAAATAGAAAATTAAACAAAGCACCTGATGCAAAAGCAAGCAACATAAGGAGGGACTTAATCCTAATATTCTCCAACTCATTATCAAAAAAGGACGATATTTCTGTGCATCCATCGAAGAGAACTAAGGTGTGTACAAAACAAAAATATTGACTTCGAATAATAGTTCGTGCCAAGGTCTTCTCCCAAATAAAACAAAGTGAATGACATCCATTTCCCGTCAACTTAAGCAACAATCAGTTCCCTCTATATGTTTGAATGGTAAATTGCTGGACGCAGAAACTCGATTTCCTTCTAATTTTACCACAGAAACTCTATTAAGAGCAAGATGAATCAATCAAACAACTGAACAAGAGTTCACAGTTTACAGCACGAAAGCTATTCAATTCAACAAGATAATAAGCAATAAACTAGCAATAAGTTCCTGAACACTGCTTCTACGTTGCGCAAAAATCAATTCTCTGTTGAAGAGAACACAAAACCCTAAACCAAAGCGCTCAATTTTCACCAACAAGTATCGAACCCAGCCACCAACAGATCGTGATCCAACACTTATTAACCAAAGAAGCGAAGAAGAAGAAGAAACCAGATAGCCGAAATCCAGGCGAAATGAGCATACATAAACAGAATCCAAGTAGGAAAGAGAGAAGAAAAAAGTCTGCAGCAATAGCCAAAGATCAAAATTGAGAAGGAATAGAAAGACTTGCATCGGATCGAGCTTCCCAGCGCGGGTCTGGATTCTTGAAGACTACCGACGAGAATGGGTTGATCCGACGTTGGGGAGATGGTCTTGTAGTACGCGCGCGGGAGATGATTGTCTAACCCGCTGAGCAAGCAAAATCTCAAAAATTAATTTCTCAAAACTTTATTTATTTACTATCTCAGAATTCTTTTTACTGATAATTAATTACCTATTGTGATCTAAATTTATGATTATGTCTAAATTTAAGGACATTTAAATTTATGACCTCGTATCAAATTGTTTTTGATAATTTTTCTTAAATATCTTAAATGGTCAATTTAACTTATTATAAATCAAATTCATTTAAAATTCTTTTTTACTTAGTAAAAGAAAAAGATGGTATCAATTTATTAAAAATATATAGCAACCCATAGGCCAGGTATATACACAACAGGATATATAGGATATAGCCTCCCCAGGCATATACACAACATTACATTTGATTGCTCAACCACAAAGCAACGAAACATTATCTCAACCCCATCGGCCATCTTGATGCGTATGGCTCAATTAAATTAACTAACGCGTTTCATAGTTGATTAATTTATTTGATTAAATTAATTAATTAAATTATTATTTTAAATCGTTACCTTAATTGAGAATAAATAAATTTCTTATTTATGTCACGTAGAATAAATGACTGATCTATTACTTGATGTAGACTCCACTGAAGATAGAGAGGTGTTGCATGGGATGAGATGTAAGGGAAGTAGCACAACATGCACAGCAAGGGGTGTTGGGGTGGGGATAGAGCCTTTATACAATTGTTACAGTCTATCAACTTGCAGTGCCTTTATACAGCCTATCAGCTTTCAGTGCATTTATAGCTGTACAATAGTTATACAGCTGTTATACAGCCTATCAACTTTCAGTGCATTTATAGCCGTACAATTGTTACAGTCTATCAAAGATGGTAGACAAACATTTAAATAGTAGAAGGTAATATTAAATCATTTTAAATATTACCATTTGAGATGGGACTTTACTAAATGATTAAAATCTATTCAAATAAAAAGTTATTTAATATTTGTTTTAATAATATTTAAGAAAATAAAAAGATAATTTTAACCTTATAAAAAAATTTGTATTATAATTAAAAAGGATATTATTGATAAATAAAATAATAAATGATATAATTATTTTAATATTAATAATTAAAATGATTAAAAAATAATTCTAATTCTATTTAAATAAATTTATTATTTAGAATGATTAATTTATAACCCTCTGACATCATTTAATTTTAGAGCAATTCTACACTGCCCGACTCTTTTTCCCGACGGCTTTACCGAAGTAAATTTTTTTGACAAAATTACCCCTAACCCTCTATAATATTGCAAATTTGCCATTGAATGTTTTCTCCCCGAATGTTTTCTCTCCTGTTCATGGGTTTGTCAAGAGTTTGAACCACAAGCTGCAGATAGTTCCACCGAATCTTGTCTGGAGACAATGTCTTCTTTCTCTCAAGAACTCCTTCTTGTCAACGAGCTTGACGTGGTCACCATTGATAACAGTCCAATTTTCGTACTGGACTTCATTTGAAATCAACGGCAGAAGATTAGGAATTCAATGCCATGTCAATAAATTACTGGTTGAAGATTTAAGAAATATGAGGGTTGTGAAGAACAGAACAAGGCAGGAGGAACCTTGTGGTAGACTTTGGATTCTGAACAGCAGATGCATAGACCCAAAACCCTCAGCAAGATCTGATCCAGAAAGGAGCTAAAAATGAAAGAGAACCATGGAGAAGAGAAGAGTACCAGCAGTCAAGAGCGTTCTGGCCATCCTCGGTCCTTTTGTTAGATTAATTAAAGGCACGAGTTAAAATAAATATTTATTTGTATTTGTTTTAGCTGATTCATTTTTCAGATTCACCCGATTGTTCTCAAGTGTTTGTGCTGGTTAGTTATTGGCATTTTAACGTTTTTCATAAGATAATTTGGAAGGTTGTGGCGGGTTGTGGCTGTCGGCGATCGGAGGAAGAAGGAGGCTGTCAACGAGGAAGGAGGAGGCTGTCGGTGAGGAAAAAGGAGAAAGGAGGAGGTTATTGACGAGGAAGAAGAAGGAAGAAGGAGGTTGTACTCTGCTCGAAAATATTGCAAAGTTGGAGGCGAAGGCAGTCTGACTGTAGGCGGGTGGAGATTTCAGATCAGTGGTGGCGAGAGGCTGTCGGCGAGGAAGAAGAAGGAAGAAGGAGGCAGTCGGCAAGGAAGGAGGAGGAAGAAGACGGTGCCGTGAAGGAGGAATAAAAAGGCTGTGCAAAGGAGGCTCTGCTTGAAGGAGGAAGAAGGAGGCTCGTTTTGTTTGATAAAACCTTGGCGTGTCTTTTGATAATATCGCGCAAATTTGGTAGTCAAAATATCACGCAAATTTGATTTCGGTAATTTCTCGGTATGAGAGATTCGGGCATTATAGACTTTTCCTTAATTTTAAAGAGGGGTACAATGTTATAGTCTATCAGTTTACAGTGCATTTATAATTGTACAATTGTTACAGTCTATCAAAAATGACAAACAAATATTTAATGATGAAAAATAATATTTGTGGCGGACGTCTAGAGGAATTAATTTGAGGTCCGCTGTTAGGTGCCAAAGACACGGCTAGCTAAGACACCGAGAGTCATTGCGGGTGTGATGACGTGCCCGCAAGACATCACTAGCCGAGGGCATTTCTTAATATTGTTTGTTTTAGTGGAAAACAAGTGTTTTTAATACAATTTGGTATTCATCGTAAAAAATGTGTTATCTATTATAAAAATTGACATAATTAACTATAATATATTATATAATGAAAAGCTAATAATTTCTCTATATTTCCATGATCATAATGAAAAATGTGTTATTTTTTATAAAATATTAAATAATAGCTAAATAATATTAACTATGAGGGTTTGGTTACAATTCTTGCTACGAATAAATTTAATAGTAATATTTTTAAAAACATTCATATATTAATCCATTAGATATTTATATAACATTTTCCGAACCCTTTTGCATTTTTTTTCCATTTTACTCTAAGCAACAATTCTAATTGTTGGAGAAGTGGTGCCTCAACCTCAGCCCCAATGTATATAATTGCTAATCGGTTGGTTAGCGTCCCAAATGTGAAAAAAAAATAATAAAATAAAAGTTTTTAAAGGAGCGTTTATTAGTGGCATCTATATTGCACGAAAATGTTTCGAAGTACCTTTTAGTAATTTTGAAACATTTATAACTTTATTATAAATGAGGTTGGGAAAAGGGAAAGCGGAGAGAATGGACCTTATTATATTTATAACTTTAGCTTAGCCCTTCAAATAGATAATATTTTAATCTTTTGGGTCTTATTTGGGTCATAGCCCTTTAAAAGTCCCAATAATTGTCCTATTTGTTTTATTAGTAGTAAATAAGGCGAATAGACAAATAGATTGCCAATAATTGTCCTATTTGTTTTATTAGTAGTAAATAGGAAGAAATGAATGTTGCTTCGACAAGCTCTGCAGAAGAATCAACAATGATGTGGCACCGTAAACTTGGCCACATGTTAGAACGAGGCTTGAAGATTCTCACAGAACAAAAGCTTCTCCCAGGGCTCAACAAGGTATCATTACCCTTTTGTGAACATTGTGTTATGAGTAAACAGCATAGATCAAAATTCAACAGTTCTACTGTTAGAAGTAAAGTTATCTTGGAACTAGTTCATTCTGATGTTTGGCAAGCACCGGTTTTGTCCCAAGGAGGTGCAAGATACTTTGTATTTTTTATTGATGATCACTCCAGAAGATGTTGGGTGTACCCAATCAGAAGGAAGGCCGATGTATTCCCAGTTTTCAAAGTGTTCAAAGCGCGGGTAGAACTTGAATCTGGAAAGAAGATCAAGTGCTTGAGGACTGACAATGAGGGAGAATCTACAAGCGATGAGTTTAATGATTTCTATCAAGAAGAAGGCATCAAGAGACAGTTCAGTACAACATACACTCCACAACAAAATGGAGTGACAGAGCGGATGAACAAAACCTTGTTGGAGAGAACAAGAGCAATGTTGAGGACTGCAAAACTAGCTCAGTCATTTTGGGCAGAAGCAGTCAAAACCGCCTGTTATGTGATCAATCGATCTCCATCAACTGCGATTGATCTGAAAACGCCGATGGAAATGTGGACTGGTAAGCCAGCTAACTATTCTCACATCCATACGTTTGGAAGTCCTGTGTATGTGATGTACAATGCTCAAAAAACAACGAAGCTGGATTCAAAATCCAGAAAGTGTATTTTCTTGGGATATGCTGATGGAGTCAAGGGGTATCACTTGTGGGATCCCACTGCCCACAAAGTTGTCATCAACAGAGATGTGATATTTGTAGAAGATAAACTACAAGGAAAAGAAAATGATGGCACTACAAAAGAAAATCCAGAGACTGTAGTGATGCAGGTAGAAAAGGAATCTGATGAAAATGATTCTTCTGAAGCAACACCAGAGCATGAGGAACAAGAACCAGTTGTGTCTGAGGCACCGAAAATTCGTCGGTCAAGCCGCTTGACAAGACAACCAGGTTGGCACTCAGATTATGTCATGGAGAGCAATGTTGCATATTGTCTTCTAACAGAGGATGGAGAGCCATCAACTCTCCAAGAAGCACTAAATGGTTCATATGCATCTCAGTGGATGGCAGCAATGCAGGAAGAAATTGAAGCCCTTCATAAGAACAAGACTTGGGAACTTGTATCGTTACCACAAGAAAGGAAACCTATCAGAAATAAATGAGTGTACAAGATCAAGCATAATAGCGATGATCAAGTGGAGTGGTATCGTGCAAGACTGGTGGTAAAGGGATATGCTCAAAAAGAAGGTATTGATTTCAATGAGATATTTTCTCCTGTTGTTCGAATTACTACAATTCGAGTTGTCCTGGCAATGTGTGCTACATTTGACCTACATCTGGAGCAGCTAGATGTGAAGACGACTTTTCTTCATGGAGATCTTGAAGAAGAAATATATATGCTCCAACTAGAAGGTTTTGAAGAAAAAGAGAAAAAGAACTTGGTTTGCAGGTTGAACAAAACTCTATATGGTCTCAAACAGGCGCCGAGATGTTGGTATAAGAGATTTGATTCCTTCATCATGAGCCTTGGATACAACAGACTTAATGCAAACCCTTGTGCATATTTCAAGAGGTTTGGTGAAAGTGATTACACTATCTTGCTGTTGTATGTGGACGACATGTTGGTGGCAGGCCCCAACAAAGATCGTATTAAAGAATTGAAGGCACAGTTGGCTAGGGAGTTTGAAATGAAAGACTTGAGACCAGCAAACAAGATTCTAGGGATGCAAATTCACCGAGACAGAAATAACAGGAAGATTTGGCTTTCTCAAAAGAACTACCTAAGGAAGATCTTGCGACGCTTCAACATGCAAGATTGTAAGCCAGTTTCTACCCCACTTCCTGTTAATTTCAAGTTATCCTCAAGTATGTGTCCTAGCAATGAAGCTGAGAGGAAAGAAATGTCTCGAGTACCGTATGCATCAACAGTGGGAAGTTTAATGTTCGCTATGATCTGTACAAGACCAGACATTGCACATGCAGTGGGAGTGGTTAGTCGGTATATGGCGAATCCTGGTAAAGAGCATTGGAATGCCGTGAAAAGGGTCCTAAGATACATCAAAGGGACCTCAGATGTTGCATTATGTTATGGGGGATCAGACTTTACTGTCAGAGGATATGTTAACTCAGATTATGCAGGTGATCTTGACAAAAGCAAATCCACCACAGGATATGTGTTTGCACTTACTGGCGGAGCTGTAAGCTGGGTTTCAAAACTGCAGTCAGTTATGGCCACGTCAACAACAGAAGCAGAATATGTAGCAGCTACACAAGCTAGTAAAGAAGCAGTATGGTTGAAGATGGTATTAGAGGAACTCGGGCACAAACAAGAGAAGATTTCTCTGTTCTGTAACAGTCAGAGTGCCTTGCATCTTGCAAGGAATCCAGCTTTTCATTCAAAGACAAAGCACATACGAGTTCAGTTTCACTTCGTTCGTGAGAAAGTAGAAGAAGGAACAGTGGATATGCAGAAGATTCATACAAAAGACAACCTAGCAGACTTTATGACAAAGGCAGTCAATACTGACAAGTTCATTTGGTGTCAATCCTCTAGTGGCCTAGCAGAGACGTAAGCAACAGGGAATGACAGGAAAGAAAGAATGGTGTGAAGATTGATTTACCTTCAATCAAATCTTCAAGTGGGAGAATATTGATTTATGGCCTAAGTTAGGCCAAGTTAGGCAACCTAAATTTAGGTAGCCTAATTGTGCCTAAAATTAGGCAACCTAACTATCTCTTTTGGGGAGTATAAATACCCCCTCATATGCTAAGGTTGAGCATTCCATCTCAAAGTATCCCATTCCAAAATCCCATCTTCTCCTCAAGTTTCTCAATTATAGAGAGAGAGAGAGAAATAGAGAGGTAGAGAAAAATAGTGTTTTCTCCTATTTTGCAAGAGAGATTATTTTGTTGTTATCTCCTTGTAATTTAGAGAGAAAGTTGTATCTCCTATTATTTCTCATAGTGAATTCTTCTCTCCTTGCCTGTGGTTTTTACCCTAATTTATTTGAGGGTTTTCCATGTAAATCCTTGTGTTCATTTTATCTTCAATTTATCTCATTTCAACTATTTGTTGCAAGCCATCTAGAACCCATCATTTTTCCAACATTCTCCTTATCTTTCTTTGTCTTCTTTGTCTTTTTTCTTCTTTTTCTTCTCTTTATCCTCGTTTGATTCTCCTTCTAGCTTCTACTTGTCTTTTAATCTTCTTTTCTTTATCCTCCTTCTCTTTATTATCTTTCTTCTCCACTTTGTTCTTCTCTTCTCCCCTCTTCATGCTTCTTGTTCTTCTTTGCCTTTTATCATGCATTTCTTCCTTCACCTGTTCATGTTTCACGACTTCATTGACACCAAAATCCCCAGACTTATCATCTTTTCTTCTTCTCCTCTTCCTCCTCATCTTTAGCCTCTCCGTCACTTTGTTTTTCTCCTTTTCTTTTTCTTTTCCTTTTCCTTTCCTTTCTTGTCTTTTTTCTCTTTCTCCTTGGATTTCCCAAGTTCTTCATGCTCCTGCTCCCCATCCATACCATCCTCACTCTCTTTTCCCTTCGTCTTCTTCTTCGCATCTTTCTCATCCTTGTCAATCTCAGTCTTCTTTGCCTTTGATTCAAAAGCTTCTTCAATCCTTCTCTCAACCTTCAGATGTAGTTCTTCCTTCTCCCCCTTCTCTTCTCCCTTAACATCCAATTCAAGTTTCCCTTCCATCTCTCTCTGTAGACCTTTTGGTTTGATCGAAGATAATTTGAAAAGAAAGATCCAGAATATTAACTATCAAAAAAACACAGAATCCACAAACTACAAAGGATGGCCCATTCAACATAAAAGCAGTCAAGAACTTGGTATAGATTTCAGAGGAAAGTTTTATGCACAAAGCTTTATGAATCATGTGTTGGTCCCTTAGGGTATGGCCACTCAAGAGGGGGGTGAATTGAGTGCTCTTTAAAAAATTTATTTATTTTATTCCAAACAAAACAATTACGATTACAGAGTTCAAAATATCAAGCCCACTGCAATAACAAATAGAATAGAATTGAACAATTAAGAATACGACGATATATAATGGTTCGGTGTCAATACTCCACTCTCCCAAGGTCTTAACCAGCCTTGAGATTCCACTAATTCAAACACTAAGGTTTGTACACTAGTTCACCTTGTAAACTAAAACCACATACACGCCTAGATTCACAATGGTTCTAGGTAACCATTAATATCCACGAGAATGTTTAAGGTTTACAAAAATTTCAACTTGTCCACACTTGGACTGAAATATAAGCAATGAAACCGCAATAACACAAAGCAATAAAACAAAATAAACATACCCTCGATCTGATGACCGAAAGATGACAAGTAAACGACTGCTGCTTTGACGGCTTGTTTGAAGGAAGATCAGTGCGCTCGGAAACTGTTCGGTATTTGGATGTTGCGGGAACGCGTTGAGAAAGTTGTTGTATGCTGTGAGTGCTCAAAGTTGCATTAGAGTTCTTTTGGTCGAGGAGTGGAGGCTTATATATGAAAAAACGACTACCTGCAGAAGAATATACCAAAAATGTGCCCGCTGAGCCCGTCGAGTCGACTTGGCTAAACATCGAGTCGACTCGATTTGAACTCGAGTCGACTTGGCTACACATTGAGTCGACTCGGCTGAAAATCGAGTCAACTCGGCTGACCGAGCATCAAACTAGTGAAAAACTACCTTCTCGACCGAGTCAACTTGGTAGTTGACTCAAACAATACAAAGGGGTATTTTATGCTTTAAAAATATGAAAAATTATATTAATACTTTTCAAAAATTCTTTGAACAATATTCTAAAACAATAATAACATTTAAAAAGCATTTTGGCAACTTAAAATATTTTATACGATAATTTAGGGGCAACATTTTATATGAGGAATGGGAGTTTTTGTTAATCATCAAAATTTAACGAAAATACGAAGTTGGCTCAACATCATGTAATGATGGGAGCCTTTGTAGATTGAGTTGCCCTTGAAGAACATATCCGTGTAACATTTAATTCAAGTATTGGGAGCATGAAGAAAGGGGATTATTTTCAAGAGTGATTTTCAGTAGACAAGTTTTGGTATCACAACCAACCAAACGACATGCTCACTCAGAAAGCTCCGAATCAGGAGGAAGATTGCAATGCAAACCGATTAAAACCAAAAAAAAAAAACACACAGGGCATAATCGAAGGTATTACTGTAATTTACACAACATGCTCAACTTCTAGGGGATTTGAATCCATCTCACGTGGATACACTTCCAATATCCAATTTCTTCCCCTACGCTATGGAAGCACAAAGGTATTACCCTTCCTCTAGCATTCTAGCAAGTTCCTTTGCAGGAAGGATTGACGCAAGTCCAACTTAATTAAAACTAGCTCAAAATGGATTGAAAACAAAATATGTAAAACAAAGCTGTCACTGAGATATCTGAAATTGTAACCACCGTCAGCAAATGATAAACAGAATCAACTAGCAATAATGTTCAAAGGCACATCAGAGAAATTATTCCATGACAGAGTGGATGCAGGGGAAGGCTAGGGTAATATATGAATCCATACAACGTTACAGAAGGACTACGAAGCCGGTGGTAAAGAAAACAAAGAAATGTACAAGGCGCATTCTTGTGCTCAAATGAACAGAAAATAGAAAATTAAACAAAGCACCTGATGCAAAAGCAACATCAGGAGGGACTTAATCCTAATATTTTTCAACTCATTATCAAGAAAGGGCGATATTTCTGTGCATCCAACCATCCATCCAATCGAAGAGGACTAAGGTGTGTACAAAACAAAAATATTGACTTTGAATAATATGTTCATGCCAAGGTCTTCTCCGAAATAAAACAAAGTGAATGACATCGATTTCCCGTTAACTTAAGCAACAATCAGTTCCCTCTATGTGTTTGAATGGCAAATTGCTGAACGCAGAAATTCGATTTCCTTCTAATTTTACCACAGAAACTCGATTAAGAACAAGATGAATCAATCAAACAAGAGTTCACAGTTTACAGCACGAAAGCTATTCAATTCAATAAGATAAAAAGCAATAAACTAGCAATAAGTTCCTTAACACTGCTCCTACGTTGCGCAAAAATCAATTCTGTGTTGAAGAGAACACAAAACCCGAAACCAAAGCGTTCAATTTTCACCAACAAGTTTCGAACCCAGCCACCAGCAGATCATGATCCAGCACTTATTAACCAAATAAGCGACGAAGAAGAAACCAGATAGCCAAAATCCAGGCGAAATGAGCATACATAAACAGAATCCAAGTAGAAAAGAGAGAAGAAAAAAGTCTGCAGCAATAGCTAAAGATATAAAAATTGAGAAGGAATAGAAAGACTTGCATCGGATCGAGCTTCCCAGCTCGGGTCTGGATTCCTGGAGACGAGACGACTGATGAGAATGGGTTGATCCGACGTCGGGAGATGTTCTTATAGTACGAGGGAGATGATGGTCTCACCCGCTGAGCAAGCAACGACGGTGACGTGTCGGTTCCTGACGCGTACCCCGGGAGTGCGTGTAACCGAAGAATGTTCTTCTCCTTTCTAACTTGTATTCTGCTACGAGCATAAAAATATATAATATATTAATAAATTATGTGTCAAAATTAACTCTTCAAGTAACATTTTTATTGTTTTCTCTTAAGAGGTCAGGAAGAATTTAGTGAAATTTTTTAATTGCTATTTAAATGTTAGGTATTCGGTATATTTAAATGAGGGTGTTTGCACATTTACTCATACAAAAATTCATGTCAATCACTAATTATTTATTATTTATTATTTTTGAGAAACTCTCGTGCTAAAATTTTACTATTAAATTCATAAATAATATAATTATAATATCATCAAATTAAAAAAAAAATTATACTCACAATACTTGCACACAAAATCTCGAGAACTAACTTATCGGGAGTTAATTAGTTATTGTGACCTAAGTTTGTTAAACTCGGTTTCATCGTTTTCTCGTTCTTTTGTTTATATCATTTTTTTGTGTCTTAGAATAAAGATTTAAAATAATAAATTTTAATAATTGAGATACATATTTTTGATATTTTATACATATAGGATCAAATTATTTATTTTTTAATCGTTGAGAAAGTATAATAAATCAGTCAATTTATTAAAATATCATCAAACTATTATTTATATGGCATGTTACTTATGAAAATAATCACGTTCATACATGTATTAACACTTCGTGACGAAAAGCGAGAGTCCATAATGCTTTTGAACTTTCTTCTACCAACAAAATATGGTCGGATTTAGTCAGTCAAAATCTTCCTACAGCAAGCGTCAACTATTCACAAGCCTATTAGCATCTCAACCATTATAACACCAACAACATACACATTGGTGGCAACAACATATATTGTATTTAATATTGTTAGCATCTCATCTCAGCCATTACAACTCTTTGTACTCTTTTATTTTGTATGTGTTTCTTTTTTAAATTTATACTGAAACAAATTTTACAAATATAATATTTTAATATGTTGAGGGTTTTGTGTGATAAAATTTTGAAGTAATTTTGTATAGACTTTGAGGCCAATATCTAAGTCGACCAAATTTAAATTCAATTGAGTCAAGTTACTTTGTCATTTTATTGATTTTTAAGATCAAAATTTAGTTTTCACTATGATTATATATTCAAACTCATTAACTAGGGCTGGTCCAACCCTAAAGCGATTTATGCAGCCACATAAGGCCCCAACAATTAAAAGCCCCCTCATTTTAAAAATTTATAATATATATAATACATTTTTTATTTTTCCTTTTTATTTTACAATTTTTAACTATTACTAGTCCAATCCCTAATCCCAATTCTTATGATCCCAATGTCTCATAAAACCATTTTCTTTTCCTAATTTACTCACACTGATATGTATAATTTTTTGCTTGCACTAACCTTTTTAGAATTTTAAAAAAATTAATTTTGTAGTAAGTTGTTTAATTTTTTTTTATTTCTGAGATATTATATTTTAGCTAAAAATTTATTGTCATTAAAAGATAATTATATTTTGTAATTAATTGAATTTTAATTTTTCTTACTTAATAAAATGATAAAATATTTGTGTAAAAATATGTATTATTTATTTTTTTATAAAAAAAATTAATACTCTTGAAAAAACCTCAACAAATTTTTTTACTTAAAAACCCTTCAATTTCGTTGGGTTGTCTCTGTCATTAATATTGCACAAATCTTACTACTTGTTATAAGTTATTTCCGCATCACCCCTTTTATGGGCCAAACTCAGACCAATAGACCGGTCCAATCACCCAGAGCCCAGAAGATCCCAACGACCTCGTTAAATGAAATCTGTATGCTTCCAAAGCTCGTAAAGCAAACACCTTGCGAACTCCTTATAAAACCCCTGACGAGCTCTCGACGATCGACTAACGAGCTCGCTATAAAACCCTCAGTTCGCTGAGTCATCCAGGTCGTTGGCCTAAAGCCGTCAGCTCGCGGTAAGTGGTGAAGCTGCTGAGAAAGTTAGTGGTGGGGCCCGTTCACTTTATCTGCAGCAGCCCATGCCCTTCGTAATGAGGATCCTACTCTCGGTTTAGCACAGGCGATAAGGGCTGTTTGTCCCCCCATTACACAATCACTGTATTTTATATGTTATCTAAATTGTAAAAGCCTCTCAGTATAAATAAGAATCACATATATCATGGGAGGGGACAACACAAAAAAAAAATAATCAGATGCTACCATTCTAAGAGAATAATCAGAGCGCAATCGTGGAGTAGGCATCGTTTTGGCTGAACCACTAAAAATCCCGATGTTGACTCACGTTTGGATTTCTTCGGTTTTCCTTTCTTCTTTTCGGTATTTTTGGATTGACTCACCGCAGCCCAAAACGAATTATGGTCGGCTGAAATTAAACGTCGACACTACTCGACTGGAGTCACCTTCTTCCATTGTTTCACGACCTATGTTTAAAATTACCTGCTGTTTGAAACTTATCATCTCTCACATTTTCTGCACACACGGCACAACAGCAATATTCACATAGCTATAGAACAATATACACATTTATACTTTGAGGACCTTCATCATCAGTTTAAGCAGTGAAGTAATCATAAGGTGCAATCTAACATCAGCTAGCTGCTTACCCTCCTTACATGAACGGTTGCCATCCAGCTTTCTTCCTTCAAACATAAATAGTCATAGCCAGCTAGGCTGTAAGTAGTAGTGGATATATATATATATATATATGTACCATAATCCTACCCTTAAGGGATTAAAATCTCTCAACCAAATCTACAAACCACCCCCATCAATAACATTTGTGGGAATATGCACTTGCAGTATATGTGTTACACCTCCATACGTATGTGTATGTGTATGTGTATGTGTGTGTGTGAATATGACGAGGTTTTAAATTTTTTTCCAGTCCCAGTAGAAGGTCTATGCATATATCGAATACCAACTAGAACAAAGTAACCTATCTGTTAAAAGACTTCATCATATATAACCAATCAAATTCCATAATCAACAAAGCAATGCCCTCCAGTGTTCAGGCACCCTGTAGAATATGGCCTCGTCTTGGATTTTTTGAATCTTAAACGCTCTCCAGTATCTCCACCACTTGTTGCATGGATGGCCTTCTTTTGGGATCACGTTGAAGACATTTTAGACTAAGCTGAGCGACGTTCCATACAACTTTGGCAGGATACATCCCTTTCATTCGGCAGTCCAAAATACTTTCAAACTTTCTTCTCCCATCGAAATATGGTCGGACCCGATCAGCCAGAATCTCCCCACGGAAAACTTCATTTGCTTGCAAGCCTGTTAGCATCTCAGCCATTATAACACCAACAGCATATACATCGCTAGCCGCACGCAGTTGCCCTGTTTTCACAAACATTAATATATATTGTATTATTATATACTGTCATGAACAGTATTTCCGTAGGCTCAACTCAAGTGACTTTTAAGTGCGACAGAACTCTTATGTTCGTTTAGACCATCATTCCCCCCCTAAAGAAGCATGAAGCTTCAAAATTAAAGTCCAAAGCATTACCTGTGGCAATATACTCTGGAGCAGCATAGCCATGTGTGCCCACAACCCGTGTTGACACATGTGTTTCATCAGTAGTTGCAGGACCAAGTCTAGCCACACCAAAGTCCGAGATCTTGGCATTGTAGGACTGACAGTGAAAACACACATTAGGCCAATATAAGACCTCCTTTCTTTAACCATCATTTTAACTGATATACATTAGACAGTTAAATATATGTTTACATAAATCATTATATGGATTTAATATAGTTTTGTCTTAAAAAATATGATGAAGAATTCGGCATAAATGTACTACACACATATATATATGCAATTTTAATACCAATATTATTTTAAAATTTGGCATAAAAAACACAGTAATATATGAAGCTATTTCTAGTTAGATTGATTTGAGAACATAGAGATTTCCTCCTTGCCGTGTGCTTTCTTTCCCTCTCCAGTTCTTCCTCTGTTCTTCTTCTTCTTCTTCCCCTTTTCTCTCTCTCAACATTCTGCACTCTCCTCTCCGTCTTTACATCAAATTATATTCATTAGTATTTCAAGACATCCTAGAAGTACCATGAGTTTAAAATATTAATTAATTTTTATATAACCATTGGTCCATTACTATCAACATCATATGGTGAAACATATGTTAATAACACGTACAAGCACACGTGCACATATATAACATAAGATTGGTGATGACTCAATACGTTACCTTACAAGATTGAAAAAGTATAATGGTCACCAATGGTATTATCATAATTACGTAGTCCATTTGTTATCCATTGTGCATCAATAGTAAATTGAATAAATCATGTTTTTATTTAGTGAGTTTCTTTTTTATGAAGTATTAAGTCTAGTAAAAAGACATCCACTTGGTGTAACGCAAATAATTGGTACTTGTTAATTGAATGCGGGGAACTTACAGCGTCAAACAATATATTTGAGCTCTTCAAATCTCTATGTATTATTTGCGGTTCTAATGAGTGCAAAAATGCCAGCCCTCTTGCTGCTCCTCTTAAAATATTGAGCCTTATCTCCCATAGAGGTAGCTGACAACCAGGCCACCTTGCAGAAAGCAACCATACAGTGTAAGCCAAACGAATTTCATTAATCAGCAAAAGATAAAACAAGTTCAGCTCTTACTTCCAAAAAGATGGTTTTCCAAACTGTCTTGCAACAACTCATAGACAAGAAGTATCTTCTTATCCTCACAACAATATCCCAATAACTTAACCATGTTAGGATGGGACTGACGACTTAGGATGTTTATCTCACACTGCACAGGTTGGGCAAATAAATAAGCAGAAGGCCTTAAGGAGAATATAAATGAATTAGATAAGTTGAAATAACATTGGCAATCCCAAATATGAGAGGGTAAACAGAAAGATGATGAGCAATGCCTAAAATGTACAGGTATCACAAAACAAAAATAAGGAAAATACAAAGTATCCGCTTCAATTTAATATGCAAAACTAAGATGTTGACCATACAGTTGTCTTGTATTTCTTTTTTTGTAGGTAAGAGCATGGTAGGATTATGGTGTGATATGTTGCTTTTGTTTTACAAGAGAGAGCATGCGTGTACAAACTAAATAGGCTATATACAGTGTATATCATCTGCCTGGATTCTGGTAGAAAGATTCTCTCTGGCCATGATAAAAAGGAAAAACAAAAAAGGTTAATTTAAGACAAAAGATATGCCTCCCTAACACTTTCAAAAACTATATTATTCCTCTCAAGCAAGATGTACCATATCTTTTTTCTCAGAAAAAAGAAATAAATAAATAATCCTCCATCAAAGAAGCTGCTTGGGCAAGCATACCTCCACGAGTGTAAAAAACATCAAAGAAGCTAGCATTATTAAATTTACACAAAAAACAAGACAAATATGCTTCAAATGTCCCAAGATACATAGCAATGAAGGTCACAACCAAACCATGCTTACTCTTTGGCAAGGGTGCAGGCGGATTGAATGCAGATTGAGCCAAGTCAATTATACAACTGCAACAATTTCGGAACCAAAACCATTACACCAATTATGGAACCTGCTGAGCCAAGCCAACTTAATTCAGTTTTGTTCGGTTTCAATTTGATTGATTCAGTTTCGTCATGAGTATGGATATTTGGCAATAGAAGACAATAATACAAAGTTATTTGGATTCTGATAAAAACTGATAACCCAGAACATTACAAGTATCAATGCCTAACCAACAAAAGACACAGAATTGAAAGAACGGTAAAGATTTGCTGACAAATTATTCAGCCATTAACTAGCATTAGTTGAAGTACCTGCCATTCTTTAAAACCTTGAGGGCCGTGAGAATCCAACACCTTGACGGCAATGAGTGAACTACTACCGTTCTGTAATGGCGTCTTCTCTGCAATCCAACCCTTGTAGACTTTGCCGAAAGCCCCTTCTCCTAACAATCCATCCAATGTGAAATTTCCAGTAGCCTTCCTCAACTCTGAAAAACTGAAGGCCCTTATATTGGGGATCCATAAGACCTGCCCATCGGGATATGGCTCACTGCCAGAAGTTGTTGACATGCTTTGTCTATTCCCAGCAGAGATGGTTGTTTTATCTGAATAATGAGGAGAAAAAAATCAATTAGCGTAGGTACGGACAAAGGACTGAGGCAACCTGAGAGAGAGAGAGAGAGAGAGAAAGAGAGAGAGAGAGACCAGTCCAGCAGCTTCCAGTATGGTGCCAAAACGTGGTTTTGTGGCGCAATTGTCCCCTATTTTTCCTCCCAAAATCCACAGTTCTGGGTAAAAGTGCCGTACTGATCTTGTGGAACACCTTGGTGAGCTTTCCCTGTGCCCGCTTCTTGCTTAGGGGTATGTTCTCAGTATATCGCACTGCAGTGGATGGGCTGGGGACAACGTCCTCGTTAACCTGCTTTGTTGACGAATCCCTGCACCGATCATCCTGTAATCATGCCAATGCACGCTCAAGGCTCACCACAACATCAGCCATTGTAGGGCGTCTATTTGGACGAATGTGCAGACATTTCCTAGCAACTTCTGCAAACACCTCAAGGCTTTTTAATGGAATTGGTAGTTGATCCGTCAAAATGGGATCAATAATTTCATCAAGTTTCCCATCTTTGAGGCAGCCTTGAGCCCAAAGGGTTAGACTGTGTTGCTCCTCCTCGAGGCTTAAATCCACTGCTGGCCTCCCACAAAGGACTTCTAAGAGCACCACGCCAAAGGAATACACATCTGATTTCTTGGTTAGTTTGCGGGTCAAGAAATAATGTGGATCAAAATAACCAAATGTGCCTTTAACAGTTGTGCTAACATGGGAAACAGAATGGCTTGTGGCGCCTATTTTACATAATCCAAAATCTGAAACCTTAGCCACCATGTCTTTGTTCAACAAAATGTTAGGGGTCTTCACGTCTCTATGTATGACACCACCCTGAATACCAGTGTGGAGGTAATCTAACCCACGGGCAGCACCAATGCAAATCTTGAGCCTTTGCTCCCACGGCATATGACAAACATTACCATTATCTTTAGTATTCTTTTTGTAAAGATGATTAGCAAGTGCACCCTGCTCCATATGCTCATACACCAGGATCTTCTCATTGCATTCATCACAGTAGCCCAGAAGGATGACAAGATGCTTGTGTCGAAATTTAGAAATCGTCTCAATCTCTATCAGAAACTCATTTGGGCCTTGCTTAGACATTGGTTTCATCCGCTTAATGGCAACTGTGGTTGTTCCTCCATTAATGAGTCCTTTATAAACGTTACCAAATCCACCACTTCCAATGACCAATCCATCATCAAAGTTTCTGGTTGCTGATTGGAGCTCAGCAAGTGAGAAGCGGCGATATGACCCTTCCGAAGATAATGATGATAGGATGTCTTCTTGTCCAGATTTTTGCCCCAAATAGGCCAATGGATAAACAAAAACATTCAATGTGATGAGTAAAATTATTAGACTATTTGCAATGGTATAAATGCCATAACCAAGCACTACCTTCTGAGGCTTTGAATTATGAGATGTCAAAGCATGTGCAATGGGAACCATGTTCACCCCGGCAAGGTTCTTGTCAGGGTTGCTCAACTTGAACACCTCCAGCCCCTTTAGAATTGCATCACCGCTGTGTTTCATGTTCCCCATGTTGTCGTGGCTCTTGTGAGGGCTTAGACTTATTGTCATATCGCGCTTGCCCGCTGTCCGATCTCCTTCCATCATCACCATGTAGTCTCTGTACACTGCAATGCCATTTCCACCAGCCCATTTGATAAGGTCAGCATTAGCTTCAGCAATCTGATTATCAATGAATATGCTGAACTCCATTTGGCCAACATCTTTAATCTCGTACTCAAGCTCACAGAAATGGAACCTAAGCAGGTACCTGAATCCTTGATCTACAGGTACCTTCCACGTAAAATTGATACGCTCCTTAGGTTGCATGTCCGGAGGCATTGACCGGGACGTTTGGTAGACTCTCTTAGGAGCAGAGTATGTGGGTATAACTGCGTAGTTGATCCCAATTGTGGTAGTAACTGGCATGGCCTTTGATTCTAAGAAATAATTGGAGTCCTCAAACCACTCTCGGAACATGCCAGTATCCTCTATGGGTAAAATGTTGCTTCTGCCAACATTTAACCGATGCACTGTCTCAAGTGCAACGCTTGTATCCAAGAAGATCGGGTATCTAAATTTCTTGCCAACGACTAGTACACCTGGATCATCACCCTCACGGGAATGATATAATCCAGTTGGGATCGAGACAATCTCAATCCCATTGACAAAAGCATATGCTTCCTCTGAAGATGGAGAGAATGTAAGGATTAATGGTTGACTATCTTCCACATGTACGCAAAATTCTTTAGCAAATGATGGTAAGGCCAAAACATCAGCGGTGAGGGCAGCACTGAAGTTGCTAAGAAGGGTATAGGGACCCGCTTTTACAGTAAAAAAGGCCCTGGACCTCTTGAAGCCAGGGTATTCAGTTGGGTAGAAATGTAGGCGGATGAATTTTTGGCCCGGAGTGACATGGAAAGTGTAGGTGAATGTGGACCGAGAAATCTGAGCGGTCATGTAGGGGACAGGATGAGGAGGAAGAATTAGGTGCTTTCCAATGGGAGAGGAGCTTACCAATTTGCGTCTGCCTCTGGATCCTTGCAAAATGATGTATCTGGAAGCAACGTCGCCGGTCCATTGCCGGCCATCTAGAGCAGTTGAGTTGCCAGAGGAGCCGCAGTCGACGGCGATGATGTCATCTGCTAGTTGCAGCGGGTAGCACAGAGCAGAAAACTCAGTAGTGACAGCCACCAAAATAGTTAGATGGAGGAAGAAGAGGTAAAGACCCATCTTGTTGGGAATGATCAAAGTACTTCCTTTGATCATCAATGAGAGGAGAGAGGGTGTATGAATAAAAGAGTGGAGAGAGGGTTGACCAGTTCCTCAAACTGGTCAACCCAAAAGTTAAAGAGAATGCGTCCGATAGCACCAATTTGAACGATTTATGTACGTATGAGCATTGGATCATAAATGAAGAACGAACCCGGACCCATTTGATCGGTGTGGCATGATGGGCACCACACATAATATTGTTTAATTGGTTAATAATATATTATTTTGGTCAATTCTAATACCCGTGTTCGTTTACTTGTACGAGCTTCTAAAGTAATTTCAATAAGTTTGTAATATTGTAATATCAGTTTAATAATAAATTAAGTTATCGAATCGGCTACCAAAAATATTTCAGAGTGAAATTGTTTAAAGAAAATGATATGATCTTAATAAGTGATCCGAGATAAGATTTATGGTATCGAAAGAAATAGAATCGAGAACGATTTTCGGTACAACTAAAATATAGTTACTATTTAGGCTATAAAACCGAATCTTTATAGGAGATTTCAAGGAAGTCAACGGAAGTCTGAGGGGGCTCCGATTTTTCGTAATGAGCAACTCTTCAGTGGTTTTGAGGTGACACAATGAATCGATTGCAGGGAATGCCTCAAAGTGAAATTGTCTAAAAAAAATGATATGGTCTTGATGAGCGTTCCAAGATAAGATTTATTGTATCGAAAGAAATGGAATCAAGAGCGATTTTCGATACAACTAAAATACAGCTGCTATTTAGGCTATAAAATCGAATATTTGTAGGAGACTTCCGAGAAGTCAACGAAAGACTAAGGGGACTCCGATTTTTTGTAATGAGCAACCCTTTAGTGGTTTCAGAATGAAACAACAGCTCGGTGATGACACTGGGGCAAAATCGTTATTATCGAGTAACTTTGAAGTTATTAATTGTGAATTTTCGGTATTGTAATGCAAATTAATTTGAGATTTAAGGGCATAATTATAATTAAGAAATTGTCCTAATAAATTTAGGATGAAATGTGATGTTTAAATGTATAAATTAGTGTAATATATAATTATATATATATGTGTTTATACATAGGTGGCGTTTGCGTGTGCGTGTGTGAGTGATGTTCATCCATGACCTGCAAGATTTAGAAGGTTTTGCACGCAATAAGGAATGGTCGGGTAGCGATGAGAGTTCGAGTGTTGCCTATAAATAGATAGAAAATTGGGAGCAATTGAAGCAAGAGGGAGAGCTTCGGCCATGGTAGTGAGCTCGTGTGAGCTGGCCGAGAGATAGTGAGGCTAAGGGCGAGCTCGAGAGAGAAGCTGAGAGTGTGAGAGGGAGAGGCCGATCAGTGGCTACCCAAAGCAACAAGCGGCCATAGCCGCAAGCTTCAAGCTGCCATGGCCACAAGTTCAAATGAAACAGGGGCAGCAAGCGAGTAGGGATGGCGGAGGAGACGCGGGTTGCTGGCTGCGAGTGGCCCGATGGTTAGTGTCGGCCGATGATGATGGAAACGGGAGCAGCGGTGGTGGACGAAAGGCCAGCGACGATCGGCGACGCTGGAGCTGGTGCACAAGTGTTGGTTGCAGGCAGTTCGTGGGTGAAGAAGAATAAAAGGAAGAGAAAAAGGAGAAGGGAGAAGAAGAAGGAAGAAGAGAAGAAGAAAAAAAGAAAGAAAAAGAAAAGAAAGAAGAAAAAAGAAAAAAGAAGAAAGAAAAAGAAGCAAACTGGTGCGTGCAGGAGTTGCTGGTGCGAAGGAAGAAGAAGCTGAATAGGAAAAGAGAATAAGAGAAAAGAAAAAAAAAGAAAAAGAAAAGAAAAGGAAAAAAGGAAAAGAAAATGGGAAAAAAAATGTCAAAAATTCCACAAAAATCTTGAAAATAGGAAATTGAGTTTTATGGATATTCTGGAGATTTTGGGCAAGAAAACGGTTCGAGCACGCATTTTGGGAATATGACACGCAAATCGAGGAAGCCTGAGAGGCCAAGTTAAAGTAAGTAAAATTCTCTAGAAAATTTCATAAATTCAAGAATATTATTTTATGAATTTTTATAGTGAAATATTTGAGGAAATATTTAAGAAAGATTTAGTTTGGATTTATTGAGGAAAAATAGGAAGAAATAGGAAAAAAATAAAGAAAATGCAAGAAATTATGAAAAAATAAGTTTAATGCTTATTTAATCAAATATGATGATTACGATACCTTGAGGCTTACATTTGAAGTGACTTGTGCAAATTTTGAAGTTGACACGCAAATCGAGAAGATGCACGAATTTCCAGACATATGCGAATATTGAGGTAGCCTGGTAAGCTTGAGAAAGTAAGTGGTACTTCCCAACTGGATTTAGTTTTATGGAAAATATTTGGTTTGTAAGCTGTTTCATCCTAAAACCTAATTTTAAGTAAATGATTTTATCATGTTGTCATGCCTTGATATGAATATGTCATGTAAATTACATTTACATGCTACGATGAAATGTGCATATGTACACGTTGATATTACTGATCACACGCATGTTGTCCATTGGGAGTACGAACTAGTACTGCTGCTTTACTAAGGGTACCCTCATACACCCCGACTTCGAAAGAGGTGGTCGTAAAAAATGATAGGTAGCATGAAGAGTGCAGTTGACGCCTAAGATAAGTAAGACATTGCATACATGCATGATAAAATATTTTGTGCAATTACATCATCTAACTTGGGATTTGCCCCTGAAATATTCAAACATTCCAAATGGAGATTGTAGTAGACACGAGGATGAATGAAGTATGAAATGACACTTAACAAAATGCCTGATAAATTGAATGATGAATGAAATACATGTAATGTAGCCCATGTATTTAAGTTCTGCTACTTTGATTTCTGGATGTTTTGAAAGTATGAGGATGTATAACCCTACTTAAGGTTAATGTTAGTTATAAACTTATATTTTGTATTAAGTTATGTTGAGAAGCGATAATGTAAGAAATAAATTTCGATTAATGTTAAGATATCAGGTTCGATCCTTACTTCCACATTTCATGTGTATAATGATTCTCTTTCGAGAAAAATGATTGAAAATTATGGAATGGATAAGAGGAATAATATGATTTAGCTTAGTATTTGAAAGAAAAAAATTTATTATCCCAAAATTGTCCCAAGTTATAACGCGCCTGAGAAAGCGAGATATTACATCAATGATATATTATTTTGACTCAAAACAAAATATTGTTTATTTGGATAATAATATATTATTTTGACTCAAAACAAAATACTGTCCAATTTACAACTAAAAGAATTTAATTAGTTAGTTAATACCTTCATTGGTGAGATCTGAACCCTTAAAAACTCTTTGCTTTTCAATAACAAGAGCATCATTAGTCTAGCTTACTCGCTCTACAAAAGAAAGCTAACCCAAAAACAGATTCTTTATTCATAACCTTCAAATGAAACACAAAAAGCTTCTATCGTACAACATCGCTATTATATTTTTATATATATCCCGATTCCCACCTGAGCAGTAGCATGTCATTCAGTACCTTTGAGCTTTTTGACATTAACAAAATTCTTATTCTCGGACTCTTCCATCAATCTTATGATGTCTGCCTTTTTCTCTAAGAGGGATTCAATTTCAGCATTGACCTTCTCTAATTTCTTATTCAGTTTCCCAAGATCCTGTCCCTTGTACATCTTCTCGGGCTTCTTTTTCTTCTCCATTTTTTCCTTCTTCTCATTTTCTTTCTTATCCTCACTAGTTTTAACTCCTCCTTGTTTCCCTTCCACTTCTCCTCCAATTTCTATTACATTTTCTTCTATCTCAATCCCTTTCGAGGTAACTTCATCAGCTGCTTCCTTTCCACCATCATTCTTTCTCTTCTTATCTTTTTTATCCTCATATTTCTTTTTCTCTTCTTTGTCGTCTTTCCTCTTTTCATTCTCTTCTTATCTTGCTCTGTTTTCTTGCTCAATTCCTCATCTGACTCCTCTTTGCCTTTCATTTTGTTTTCTTTTTCCTTTTTTTCTTTCCTCTCCTCTTTCCCTTTTATTGCTTTATATTTCTCCTTCTCTTTCTTCTTCTTTTTCTCCTTCTTTGCATAAGATTTTTCCTCATCGTCATGCTTCTTTTTCTTACTTCCATCATCTTCATGCTTTCCCTCTTTTTTCGTTGACAATTCTTCCACATTTTCAGCTATTTCAATCCCTCATAATGTTGCTTTAGCCTCACACCGACCCTCGTCTGTGTTATCCTCTGTCTTCTTTGTCTTTTTTTCTTCATTTCCTTCTCTTTATCCTCATTTGATCCTCCTCATGGCTTCTGTATTTGATTTGCGTACTATACGATTTATTTAAATGAATGTGTTTCCATATTTAATCATACAATAATTCATGACAACCACTAATTATTTATTATTTTTGAAAAATTATCATATTAGAGTCTTACTATAAAATTCATGGATTAGAATATTGTCAAATTAACAAAAAAAAAATTATTCTCACAATACTTGAATATAAAATCTCAAGAACAAAATTACCAAAACTTTGTTTATTTATTATGTCAAGATTTTTTTTTTTATTGAGAGTTAATTAATTATTGTGAACTAAGTTTCAATAAATGATTATACTCAAGTATAAGAATATTTAAATTTATAACGTTGTATCAAATGTTTTTGATATTTTTTTTAAATATCTTTAATGATCAATATAAGTTATTATATACAAATTCAATTAAATTTCTCTTTTACTTAGTAAAAGAAAAAGATGGGTATCAATTTATTAACAATAGCAAGCCATGGGCCAGGTATATACACAACAGGATATAGGATATAACCTCCCCAAGTATATACTCAACATTAGATTTGATTGCTTAGCCTCTCAGGCAATGAAACTGATAAGGATAAATATTCTCGGGACCATAATTACTCTAATACTCCAGGAATATAGTCATTGGTAGCAGTGACAAGTGCCCATTGAGGAGCCACACCCCTGACGTCACCTTATTTAAGACCAGAGATGACACGTGGTAGATGCGCCTCACCACACTAGTTAACTGGTTGCTTGATGAAGCTTCTTCGAATTCCTCGAGACCAGCTATCACATCGAGAATCATGGAGATAAGAACTACCTCGAACTCCTAGGGAACAATTATGGAATCCAAATCGGTAAGATCCCAACTCTGTGAAGGATGGGATAGGGATCCCGACAATTTGAAAAAAAATCCTTATCTTGACAAGAGGATAAAAAGGGAAGGACCAGCAACGGGTAAGGGAATCAAATCTTTTCTTTCTCTAGGTTCAGAATTACACACCTTGAGCTTGTGTTAATCTGGTAATCTGACTTGAACGTCGGAGTGATCCTGGGGGAGCAAGTCCCCAACTCCATACAGGTACTAGGTCTGAGGCAGAAAAGGGTGATCGGCCACCGCATCATCAATTGACACCCACCGTGGGGTCGAGACATTTTTCTTTCTATCTCTCCAACATGACTTACTGTGACGTTCGAGTAATCTCCCCATTTCGATGGCGACTAGAAGGCACTAGTCTTAGGCTACTGGTGGAAAGCCTATCCCGGAGCCAAGCCAGAATAATCCTCTGAGGAGCTTGCAGGGGAGGGACCGTAGTCCAGGTGATCCTTCTTACTCGCCTGATTGGATCACGCTTTTGGAGAATCAGGTCCAGTGCCTGACGGAATTGTTCACCAGTTTCCTAGACCACCAGCACTAGCAAGCCCATCATTCTCAGGCGGAAAGGAAGCAGGAGCCCCTTCTAGAGGAAGGATCTTGCTCGCGCAAGGGGGATCCTCGAAGACGCAGTTGGGAAGAAGGACATGGGGAGATTGTAGAGTCTTCCAGCATGTTGTATGCGTAACAGCAACAAGAAATGAGGTTGCGTAAGTTGGAAGAGGAGATTGCAGCCCTAAAACCGAAGCAAGAAGAGTCTTGAGGGAAGATGGTGAATCAACCCCTTAGTCCAGAGATCATGGCTGCCGTACTACCTGAGCGCTTTCGCATTCCAACTATCAAGCCCTATACGAGGACTACCGACCCAATGGATCACCTAGATCTTTTTACCTCCCATATGATGGTGCAAGATGCATCTGACGAAATGTGGTGTAGAGTCTTCTTGGCAACGTTAGAAAGGCACGTGCGCGCCTGGTACTCAAACCTGGCCTATCACTTAATAGCCAATTTTGAGCAGCTTCGGGGTAGTTTTTAATAATTGAGATACCGAATATTGACGTTTTACACATTAGAAAGTAAATACCATAATTTTTAATTGTTGAGAGATACTATATGTATTAAACCTTTTTTATTTTAATAATATTTTACCACTTAATATATATTAACCATACTAACTTTAGAATTTAGATTTGACTTATTTAAACAATATCAACACTTTATCATTTATCTATATACTCTTTAGAAGTTAAAGATTTATTGTGATAAAATTTTAAAATGATTTGTATAGATTTTGAAAGATTTATTGTAATAAAGTCCAGTTACAATGTGATTTCATTTATTTTTTAAGATCAAAATTCAATTTTGATTATGATTATGCACCAAAACTGATTAACATTGCATAAATCTTACTCCACTAGCGTCATTTTTTTCGATTGTCTTGCAACGTATGTGAGCTCTCGTCTCTTTTAGTTGTTAGCTAAACTTGTTGATCGTGATCCTAACTCACCGTGTAAGCAAGCAGATTTTTTTAAATTATGACAACAAAAGTAACGAGCCATCCATGATTTTTTTTATTTTTTCCAATACATTAATCGGCGGTCATTAATTATTTTTATTATTTAAAATTTATTTTATGAGATTAGATTTATAGTATGCAGAATCGTTTAGAATTTTTAATTAAATGGATATAGTTTAATTTTTAAAATAGGATGGGTATTTGTAATAATTTGGTGAAACTGAAGCTTGCAAAATGTGAATTATCCTTAATATAATTTTGTGCCAAACCTATAGACCATATACTTTCACTTTTTTTTTTTTTTTGTGACCGCTTAATTTTTCTTATTTTGATTAGACCCTGACATCTGTATTTTTGATTTAATTTAATATTTACACTTTGACCATTTTTTGTGTGATAACTCGAATTTTTCATAATTTCAATTACATTCTTAAACTTATATTTTTGAATCAATTTAACTTCTGTACATTGATGTAAATAAAATATAATGTATATTTTGTCTTTATTTTTTTACATATTAAAATACATGAGTTAAATTAATTCAAAAATAATAATATAAGGGTCTAATCGAAATAATAAAAATTTTGAATTACCATATGAAAAAAAAAAATCAATACATAGAAACGTGTATCATTTTCTTCTGCATTTGATTCGGCGTTTGATCTCAAGCTCTTTCAACCATGAACGACCTTTTATCGGTGAGTCTTTCTCCTCCCACCCTTCTCATTGATTTTATTCCTCTTATTATGAGTTATGACCAACGAAAGGAGGATCAGGATCAGAGTAGCCTACGAAACTCACATTTGCCTGTGGCTAAATGGCTGAAATACGCCTAGCTTTGAGCGGATCCACTGTTCTGTGTTCTACCTCCTTCAGAACGATTTACAATCTTCATCTTTCAAGACTTCGCTTAGGTTTGCCTAGCTCCCTAATGGAGCATTCATAGCATCTGTACAATGTGGAACCAGATCCTGCTTTGCTTTGCTTTTCTTTTCAATTTTTCTTTCAGTCTATTTTTCTAGTCATTCCATTATTTTGAGCAGTCTTTGATGATTCAGTTATGGAGCTTGATCCAATGCCTTGTTATATTTAATTGGATTTTTCAGTGCCTAATCGAATTCGAGGCAAACCGTAATGTTTTATCACAATCCATTGCTA
This sequence comes from Diospyros kaki, assembly GCA_036245055.1. Lineage (NCBI taxonomy): Eukaryota > Viridiplantae > Streptophyta > Magnoliopsida > Ericales > Ebenaceae > Diospyros > Diospyros kaki. Next base: position 827,669 of record BSEG01000010.1, read on the forward strand.
TAAGTTGTTCTCATTCTAAATTTTGTGACAATGTATTGTGTTTCCGCCTTTGTCGCATCCATGTTTGTTTTCTTTAAATACATTAGAAACTTATGAATTATATATTTTTTGTAACCCACATTTATATGCATATGTATGAGAATGAGGATGGTGTATTACTATTAGTCCTTAATGGTCATATATATGTTGGAACATCGATCAAATTGGGTATATAGTGATCGAGTAATATTAGCTACACTCGTTCTATTTTTGGTAATAACGTAGGACTCTATCAATCAAGGAGTTCATTTATTTTTTGAACGGGATATCTCCCAGTATCTTTGCATAGTATACTCTGGGATGGTTTACCATGCTTTCAGGATGATTCTGATAGAAAAATAATGGCTGAAACTTCATATCATTCTATCTGAATCCATATCCTTACAGCAGGATACTTTGTTATCCATGTGAATCAGTAGAAAGGCTCACATTTTTTGTGTGGGTTGTTTCCTTAAGAACCATTTGATCTGTTTTGAATAGTTTGTCAAAAGAAGTCAAAAACTTTCAAAGAAACAAAAGCAGTATACTAGAAGTCACATTATATCCATGCAAATTTCTTAAAAGATTTGTTGTTGTACTTTTCGTACATTAGTTTTAATGATGAAAAACATATATTGATTTAATCCCTAAGTCATGAGTCAAGTATGTGGTTTTCAACATATATCAATTTCAATATCAAGTTTCACTTTGTGAAAATGAAAACCCTGTTTTGACTAAATCGGGAAGGTTAACACCTTATAAGGAGATATATAAGAAAATGTTTTCTTTTTTAAAAAACTATTTTTCGGTATTTTGATAGCTAACATTCATTAGTGCTAAAATGATTTTTAATGAATTTTTCATTAAATAGAAAGTATATATTTTGGAGGTAGTAACATTGCTAAATATTGAATTTGTACTAAAACCCAAAATCTACTTTCTTATTGTTTTGGATTTTGATTTTTTAGATATTTTTATTGAATCCAAATTGGGGGTACTTTGTTATTTACATTTATGTATTAAAGTAAATAGAGGTAAAATATAAATAAAAGAAAATGTGGACATTTATGTATTAAAGAAAATGTAAATAAGCTTTGATGTATACATACTGTGGATTGTGCTTTCAAGTAAATGTTTTTGAAACTCTATCATGTTTCTATGCATGTTTCGAAATCCCTTTGAAAATATTTTCAATATATGCTATTTCAAGACATCTATGCAATGTATGTGTTTTCAATTCAGGTTTTGAACCATGTTTCGAAATCTATATATCATGTTTCAAAACCTCATTTCCAGAGAGGTATGTTTTGAAACCTATATGCATCATGTTTCGAAACCTCATTTCCAGAGAGGTATGTTTCGAAGCCTACTATGTCATGTTTCGAAACCTCTGACATTCTGTCAGCAGATCATTTGAAAACCGAGATGCATTTGTTTAGCAATTTTGTTGTAATCTCTATCATTTGTTTAATGCATTCTCTATGCTCTATGGATTCAAATTCAAATTTGAATTGGAGCTCATTATTAATCATAGTGGGCATAAGACCTTGTCTCCTAATCATAGCTGGAAAGGCTGTATGTTTCGAAACATGGAGAGTATGTTTCGAAACCTATGGGTAAAATTGTGATGTTTCTAAACCTATTAAGTATATTTCGAAACTTACTTTTCTGTCTTGTCTCTAACGGCTATAAAACGGCTAGATTTCTATCTCTTGATATAAATAACAGGTATTTGAAGACAAGAAGAATAAGATTGAGGGACAACAAGCAATAACAAGTGAGCATACACTAGAGACACACACTCAAGCATAGGAGGTGATTAAAATGTTTGATTGAGCTTTCAAAGAAGATCCACACATCTTTTTCCTGTGCATTGCAAGTGTGAAGAGGAGAAGTAAGCTGAAATCCAAAGTATCATCCTCTAGCTTTCCTCACCTCAAGTTAAGAGGTTTGTACAACCATGTGGTAAGACATTTATTGCTCATTGGGTTGTAAAAGATAAAACGTTTATTATCTTGTAAATGTTGTAAATGTTTGAGTTTAGCCTAAAACTCATTGTGGTGTAAAAGTTTGAGTTGAGCCTAAAACTCATTGTGTTAAAGGTTCAAGTTTAGCCTTAAAACTCACTTGGTGTAAGATTTGAATTAAGCCCGTAAAAACTCACTTGGTGCTAGATTTGAGTTGAGCCTGTAAAAACTCACATTGTAAGGTTTTGGGATGAACCGTGGTAAAACCCTTGTTGTGGTGATAAAAAGTAATTGGAATTGCAAATCCTTCAAGTGGGTAAGCTTGAAGGTAGTGGAGTAGGCAGGTGCTGAACCACTATATATTTTGTGTGTAATTGTTTTTTAGCTTTTGCTTATCATTATTACCTATTGCACATGTTATCATAAGATTTGTTATCAAAGGCTAAAATAGTTTTCTTGAGTATAAACTTATACATATACATAGAAAACCTATCTTTGATATACAAACATATTTGGTATACTTTTACTTATGTAAATTATCTTTTCCAAAGATCATTAGTTTGAAATACAAGCCAAAAGATTTCGAATCAAGCAAATCAGAAAAGTATATTTCGAAACATATATCCTATATTTTGAAACATAGTGTTCTACCATTAAACAAAGTTTTAAATTACCTATAATTTATATAAATCCCAATTCACCCCCCTCTTTGGATATATTTACCATCATTAGGAACCAACAAGGTTACCAACAAAATAAATATAAAGATATTAAATAACGCAGAATGAACACAAAAGAGAGAATTGAACTTTCCAACAAATGAAACTTAACTCTTACTAGTTTTTTTAATGTTAGCTAGGTAACTTGTCCTTGCATACCTTTGTGATTGTGGTTGTTTGTTTTGGTTCACGAAGGCATCTATTGAAGATTGTTGCTAAATTATAGCACATTTTTAGTCAGGAAACTGTAACGTATGTGCACTAACAAAGTAGGTAACCAAAGAGCTAGGTACTTAATATATTTGTTTCCATAAAGCACGCTCACATGAAAATGTTATGCTTATATCAAAGGCTGCTGGAAACTGAAGTTCCTTTCAAAGTTCATGAACTTAATTTTAGAACTAGTCCAAAACGTTAAACAATGGGATCTTAAGGTGTAACACCGGAGATTTTTCATATTCAAGGAAATAGAATCATAGGAAGTTAGGGGTAAAATCGTAATTTCGAAATATGGGTTAAAGTGCAAATATGTGAGACTATGGATCAAAGTGACATTTGTAAAAGCTAGTAACTAGACTATTAGAATAACGAACTAGAATAATAGATAGTCAATTAAAGATAAGGCACACATATCAAGGTGCCATGTGGCAGAAGATTGGGGCAAGTGTCATAGTAATAATAAGGTCCTATTAATAAGCCTCAAGTGGAAATTTATGATTGGGACACATGGCGGGATGTTACGATGAGGCATCAATTGGCAAGGACAAGTAACACAATATGGTTAGGTGCACATGGAAGTCTGGGGCTCATTAATTAAGGTGACAAGTGATAGGTAGGTGGTGCGATACGATTCATAAAAAAATTTACAAAATAGGCACCACCTAAGCCAGTCTAATCCAAGTCGATTCTCAACCACTTTGAGAGAATCAAAGTTGAGGATTCATCTCTAGAGAAAGAGGGGAAGTTCTACAAAAAAAAATAGCGGAATTGGTAGAAAAACAAGGGAGAAACGAGTCTCGCTGGAGTTTTCGAACCTTCGCCTGAGTTCGGGCCGAAACAGTTAAAAAAACAGCAAGCTAAGCTCGATTTTTTTGTTATATTCCTATAGAGGGGAAGAGAGAGAGCCATAGGTTCAATATTACAAAAAAATTGTAATTTAGTGACGGGAGAATCCGTCACTAAAACAAGAAAATCTGTCGCTAAAAAATTTAGTGACGGAAAAAATCCGTTACTAAAACTGGCGTCATTAAAATTTAGTTATGAATTTTAGCGGCGAGAGTATTTAGTGATGGAATCAGCAACGTTAAACAAAAAAATAATTTTTTTAATAAAAATAAATAAATTTAAATGTAAATAAAAAATAAATTATTTAAAAAATCTATAAATAAAATAAATATATTATTTATTTTTAATATATTAATGAATATTATTTTTTAATAAATAAATAAATTAATTTTAAAAATATAAATTATATAAATAAAATTTATGATAATTAACAATTTTTACAAATAAATTGTATATTCATTTTATTTTTTTATGTATAATTAATATTTTATTAAAAAAATTGACATAATAATTTTTTATTTCTAATTTTTTTATCTTGTTTAAATAATTAATAATATATACACAATACACAATAATATATACATAATATGCAACTATATAAATGTAAAATAAATAATAAGATACATGCAATAAATATGAATAACATGGATATTTTTCACCTAAAAATATTTAAAGAAGCATTTAAAAGTTAAAATAACAAAATACTAAAAATATAATACACAGAGAAAAAAAAAAGTACCTTATAAATTTTGGTGATACTCATATCTTCTAAATGAAGACTCTACAACAAAAAAAAAACAAAATTAACTAAAATTTTCAAAATGAAGTTGGGAGTGTAAAGGGGGGAGGAGAGAGAGAAAAGAAATGAGAGTGTCTGAGGGGTAGAAAGGGGGATTTATCGGGGGGAATTCAAAGGCTTGGAGAGGAAGGGCGATGGGGGGAAAATTCAAAGGAGATGGGGGAAATTCAAAGGCTTTGAGGGGGAAGGGGGCGGGAAAATTCAAAAGTGGGGGAGGGGGGCGCAGCCAGGAAAGGGGGGAGTGCGGGGGTTAGCGATGGGTTTGCCCATCACTAAATGCTATTTGTTTAGTGACCGACATTTCCCGTCGCTAAAGGTTTTAGTCCTCCTTGCTTCTAGAACATGGGCGTGTGCTATGCAACCAAAAACTTGAAAATGATCTACGGAGGGTTTCACTCCACTCCAAACCTTTTTTGGTGTAACATCCTTGACAGCTAATGTAGGACACCTGTTTAGGACATAGATAGTCTAGTTCACTACCTTTAGCCAAAAGGTCTTGGGAATGTTCTTGTCAAATAGCATTAAACGAACCATGTTCATCACGGTTCTATTCTTCCTTTCGACTACATTGTTTTGTTGCAGAGTATAAGCGGTGGTCAACTGCCTCTTAATCCCACTTTGTTTGTAGAAATCATCAAACTCATTCGAATTAAATTCTCCTCCTCTATCTGCATGAATAAGTTCCAACTTCTCAATTGTTCTCCAAGTACTCCTCTTTGGGATAGGATCACGGTGTTATTTACCCATTGATGCAATCAGTGCATATCACATTTGAGGAAGAAAGTTGAGGAAGTCCACGTACCATGTTTTTATCCAGCAAGGTTCTCAAACCCTTGTAGCTCAGATGCCCATACCTCTGATGCCAAAGATGAGATAAGTTTTGAGCTTTTGTGTGCAAGCACTAATCAGATTGTGCTTGAGAAGAAGCTTGAGACTGAGTCAACAAGATAAACATCCTATTGGCACTCATGTTGGTTTGAATGATCAAACCCTTCTCTGGATAAAATATCTTGCACATCCCTCTCTTGATCAAAATAGCCAAGCATCTTTCTTGCAACTGCGATATGCTTAAGAGGTTATTTCTCAACTCTAGAATATAGTATACCTCAGCAACAACATGATTGACTCCATTCAACAATAGCTTCACAGTTTCCTTTCCCATCACATTCATCTTAGTGTTGTTCCCCAGTTTCACCGAATGCAGAAATTTTTCATCTAGTTCATTGAACATAGCTTGATTGCCACACATGTGATTAGAACACCCTGAATCAAGGAACCATGCATCTTCTCTTCTGGCCTCATATAGCTCCACATAAGACATCAGAAGCATTTCATTTTCTTCATCAAGTTCTGCATAGTTTGCTTCTTTGCTCCTAGAAGAAGATTCATGCTGAAAATGTCCAAGATTATGGCATCGATAACACTCCACAATTGCCTTGTTGAAACCTGCTTGACCTCTCCTAGTTCCTTTTCCTCCGTATCTTCTACGACCATGACCTCTTCCTCCTTCATATGTCACATTCAAAGCCTGCTCCTCACCATTGTGCCTCTAGAATTTTTGTTCATGTAATATTAATGAGCTTTGTAACTCAACAACAGTGAGAGCATCAATGTCCTTTGACTCCTAAATAGACCAAACAACATAGTTGGACTTCTCAGTTAAGGAGCATAGAATTTTCTCCACCATTTAACATCTTGCATATCTTCTCCATAAATTCACATCTTATTTGCCACTATCATGACCCTAGAGAAATACTCTGTCACTCCTTCACCGGACCGCATCTCAAGAATTTCAAATTCTTTGCGGAGAGCTTGAAGATGAAACCTCTTGACCTTTGCATTCCATTCGAACTTTTTTCTCATGGCATCCCATTTTTCTTGAGAATGGTCTAGAGAATTGTGCGATCGATGGCTTGGAAAAGATAGTTCTTCACTTTCAGGTCCTTTAGCTTCATCTCATCATTTTTCTTTTGATGTGCATCTGCCTTCAACGATTCACTTGTTGGCTCAACATAACCAGGCTCCACCAATTCCCAATATTCCTTAGATCATAGGAAATTTTCCATCAGTATGCTCCAATGGTCATAGTGACCATCAAAGCGAGAAATGTCTGGCTGTATAAAACTCCCTTCAGTAGTCATCTTCTGTGCTGCTGCAAGAACTTCAAAAACTATTGCTTTGATTTTGTCAAGCCCAATGGGAGCTCTGATACCAAATTGTTGGGAACCTTGATCTAATATGAAAGCTAAAATCAAGAACACAACAAACTGGATTGGATGATTTAGTTTTATTGACAGTAACCTTGGCTTAAATAGCCATTCAATACATGATAACAGAAAAAGAGAAAGAAACCCACTTTAGCGAAAATAAAGGCCAAGTGGTAACAAAAACTTGGAACAATTCAAATATAAGTAGTTATCCCTAAAGACTAGGGCTTTCCTAAAAACTAGAAAATTATTCTAACAAAAAACTGCTATAAACTCTTTGTATTAGTTTGGATATTACAGTTGTAAGAGGAAGGATATTTTAGGGGGTGGTCCACATGTAAAAAGGCTTAGGGAAAAAGACAAAAGGCTTAGGGGTGGGATCTATTGCGGCAGGACCCATGTTAAAGGCTTATATACCCTCTAAACTTAGCTTGTAACGACATGCAAAATCAGAAAGAATTCTATCATTTCTCTCTAATCATCTCTCTATTTTCTCTTCTCTTCTCTCCTTCCATTTCTAATCTCTCTCTTACCTACCTCGTCTTCTTCTAAAATCCCTACAGAGCTCTCTAATTCATACCGAATTAGAAGGCAGATTTCATTGTCACATTTGGGTTTGTGATAACTTACTCATTCAAACTTTTTCAAAAATATATCACATGGTTAATTACAGTTTGATATCCTAACATCCCCTCGTAAACTCTACTGGGACGAACACACAATGAGTTTGGACTGTAGAAGTTGGAAACAACCCGAGCTAAAAGCCTTAGTAAAGATATCAGTGGTCTAATCAGTAGACCAAATATATCGAACGACAAAGTCATGATGATGAACTTTCTCACGAACAAAATGGTAATCCACCTGGATGTGTTTGGAATGCTGATGACACACTGGATTTTGCTTCATATAATCGGCGCTGATGTTATCACAGAACAACATCGGGGAAGATTAAAGAGAGATGCCAAGTTCTTGAAGCATCTATTGGATCCAGACAAGCTCTGTTGTGGAAAAAGTAAGACCATGATATCCGGCCTCAGTACTGGAATGGGCAACAATGGATTTTTTTTTTAGATGACCAACTGATGAGGTTACCACCATAAAACACAACAAAAGTGGAGCGACGATCATTAGGATTACTAGCCTAGTCAGCATCAAAGAAAGAAGCAAGAACTGAGTGGGGGGCTTGACAAAGTAACGGGCCATGTGACAAAGTACCATGAAGATGATGAAATATTCACTTGGTCGTTTTCCAATGATGAAGGATGGGGTAATGCATGAACTGACAAACTCGATTAACTACAAAAGATATATCGGGTCGAGTAATAGTAGCATACTGTAGTGTTGTTTTTTGTTCCCTAATAAGACCCAAGGCAATGACGATTTTTTCGGGTGGCCCAGGATTGAAGGACCCAAGACCATTACCTTTCTCTTTTAGCAGCCCATTTTAGAAGTTGGGCCACAAGCCCACTCCCCGTTTTAGAGGAGAAATGGGCCTCAGCCCATTTGCTCAAATGGGGATAAAAGCCCACTCAAGCCCAGCCCATTTCTTTCCATAGCCCACATATATAAGAGCCTTGTGGCTCTTCTGTTGGTGCCTCTGTTCGCTATTTTTGGCTGAGCCCTAGTTCTCTCTCTCTCTCTCTCTCTCGTGTTTCCTATCTTGTCCGATTACTTCATCGCTTCAACCCTTGTTCATTCGATAGCGATGGAGGCTATCTTGCCTTCTGTGAGTTTTGTTTCCTTTGATGGATTCAACCGCCTTTCCTTGTGTGCGAAAGGCAGCCTCTTGGATGTCGCTGGAAACCGCTTATATAACCAAATATGGGTTCTTCTTTTGGGTAAGTCAATTTCCTTGCTTTGTGCCTTGATCTTGCTGTCTTTACCACCGATCTACTGCTGTGTGTGTGGTTTTGATCGTTTGAGCGAGAGAGAGGGTTTACCTTGCTAGTTTGGCCAAGAGGGGTTGGGGCTTTTCTGGGCTTTGGTTTGAGGGCTTCGATAGTGGCTTGTGGTTCCTATTCGTTGGTGTTACCAAGAGGGGTAACTAGTCTCTCAGATCCGAGCCTTGAACGTTCGAAACATAGAGTTTGTATTGTGTTTACTTTACGTTCTTGTTTTGATCTATATTGGATTCGTTATATTGCAATAACCTATTCTGTTTTGAAGAAATATTCCGCAACATGTAGTGCTCTAACAATACTACGGAATAATGTCAGATCAGGCATAAGTTCACCTTGGTCAAGAAGCTGAGATGCAATCTCAACAGGAGAAGGAACATGCTTGGCATTATTCATCTTGAACTTCTCTAGAATGTCCTGAATGTACTTGCACGAACACGGATGCAAGTTGGTAGAAGTGATAAAGACTTTAAGCCGCGAAAAATAAGACGAGAAACAAAAATCCTTGATGGATAATAGACGATCAAGCATTTAGACAAATCCATTAATAAAGTCGGGATCATTCCCAATCATAATGATATCATCAACTTAGACAAGCATATAAACTAATGAAGCACCAAAGAGGCGAACAAACAGATAAGAGTCAGTATAAAATGACGAGAAGCTGAGCTGACAAAAAGTATCTCGGAGCTTGTCAAACCAAACCTTAGGTGCCTGCTTAAGTCCATAAAGAGCCTTATGAAGCTTGCATACATAGCCAAGAAGACGAGATGAGTCAACATACCCAGGAGGTTGCTTCATGAAGGCTGACTCCTTAAGCTCGCCATTTAAGAAGATGTTATTGGCATCCAGTTGGCGTAAGGTCCAACCATGAGTGATAGCTAGAGATAATAAGAGCCGAATAGTGATAGGCTTACCAACCGGACTAAAAGTTTTAAAAACATTGACCCTGGGCTGTTGATTGAAGCCTTAAGTAACCAGACGAGCCTTGTATTGAGCCACTGATACCATCTGTATGGTACTTAACACGAAATTACCACTTGTTACTTGCGATGTTAGTGTGTAGAGGTTTAGGGACAAGACTCTAGGTTTGGTTTTGTTAAAGGGAGAAATATTCATCATGCATTGTTGCATGCTAGGTTGGATCTTTAATAGCCTAAGTAGCAGTGCGAGGAACACTAGGAGGTGATGTGGCAATGGCATGGAGGACTTTAGGCTTAAGATTACCCATGCGAGCACGAGTCACCATTAGATGAATAGATTGAGATGCAAGACGAAAAAATGATGGAGTAATGGTGTCAACAAGTAGAGAAGATTGAGCGGTATTGAACTGTGAGCTAAGTTGATTGATGGGCTCAGTAGTGGGCTGAGAAGCCGGGTCAAAAGCTGGTACAACATCTAACCAAGTAGAGATGGGCACGATAGAGGAAATAGGCTGGACAGGTACATGTCTACTTCTTGCATCAGTAGGTGATGAAGAGGGATCACCCGAGACGTGTGGTGGTGGAGAAGAAGTGGGTGATGCATGAGTAGCAGCCTGCTGTAATAGACGGAGAAAAGTGGCGAGTAGCTATGTGGTGGGAACATGAGTAACTAAAAGGCACAAGAGTGCTACAAGGGAATCAAGACTTATAAAATATCACATGACTTGCAATGTAAACACAAGATGAAGACGGATGTAAACACAAGTACCCTTTATTTCGTTGAGCTATATTTGATAAAGATGCATGGGGTGGAGCGGAAAGCGTGTTTAGTTGAGTTATATGGTCGAGTATAGGGATAGCATAAGCATCCAAATATTTTCAAAAATGAGTAAGTTGGTGGAGTATGGAAAAGTGTTTGATGTGGGGAGGAGTGATTGAGAGCGGAAGTGATTGTATAATTAATGAGAGAAGTGGCAGTATGAAAAGCATGCTCCCACAAAGTAAATGGTAAATTTGCATGAGCAAGGAGAGATAAACCTTTATAAACGATATCCCGATTTTGCCTTTCCACAGCTCTATTTTGTTCTTGTGTATAAGGACACGACACTCGATGCCCAAGCCCAAGTTTTTGGAGAAATTGAGACACATTACTGAATTCACCACCCAATCAATTTGAACAAATTTAATTGGTAATTGAAACTGAGTTTGGACCGTAGCATGAAACAAGCGAAAAATATCAAAAACTTGGGATTTGTGTTTCATAAAATAAATCCAAATATACTTGGAGTAATCATCAAGAAAAGAAACATAGTAGTAGTTTCCATTAAGAGAAGGAACAAGGGTAAGACCCCAAACATCAGAATACACAAGATGAAAAGGAACACTAGTTCATTCATGCGAAATAGACAAATGACTACGATGTGACTTGCCAAGTTGACAAGAGCCATACACTTCGAGAAATTTATTGGATGAAACAGGTAAAGAAAAACTAGAGACAAGTTTTCTAGTGATGCACTCATTAGGATGGTCTAAATGGGCATGCCACCCATGAAGATTTGTTTTAATGCCCAAAAAAGCACTCGGTGAAGAAGCAATGATGGATGGAACTTTGTAAAGGATATTTTCAAGAAGACCCCGAATGAGCAGAAGACCTTGAGAATTTTTCACAGCATAAGAGTTATTGAAAAATTCGATGGAAATATAATTGTCCTTAGTCAAGTGCGAGACAATCATGAGATTTTTTTATATTTGAGGCACACACAACTTATTAGATAAAACAAGTGGTGTATCGTATGCTGATAAAGTAGAGGAGCCAACATGAATTATAGGTAATTTCATACCATTACCAACAACAACTTTCTTGGGGCCAGTGTACTAGCTATGGATGGAGAGATTGTTGAGATCGACAATCACACGATTCGAAGAACCCGAGTCAAAATACCATGAAGAGTTGGCATGTGATTTGGATCCGGCTAACATTACTAAAATTTGGGGTGGGTTCTCCACAACATAAACATGATCAAACCCATTATAGCATTGAAGAGCAGAATGGCCAAACTTAGTTCAAATTTGGCATTGAGTTCGATACCTAAGATTACCTTGCGGCCTGCCTATTGAAGGACCCATATTCGAGTTGATGAAGTGGTGTTGTTGCGTTTGACTGCCACGACCACATCCTCAGTAGCCGTGCCCACGTCCCCATCTATTGTTATTGTTTTGCATGCAGTGAAATGCGGCCTGAAGTGTTGTTATGAGAACCATTGGATAGTGGGTGTCTAAAATTAGAGGTAGCAATATTTTCTTGCATCAAGCTATTTCGAGACAACTCCAAATGCTCCTCCTTTTGTAGTAACATACCTAATAAATTCTCAACGGAAATAGGGTTGTTATGGGTGATAATGGAGGTATAGAAGGTCAAGTATTCATCTCTGAGTCCCATCAAAATATATTCAACCATATCATTCGAAGATACGGGTTGAAGGTTAGCAGCTAGAGTATCAGCAAGGCGCTGCTTTTGCTCCACATATTCAACCATAGATTTTGAACCCTTAGTAAGGGTTTGAAGCTACATATGGATTTGCATCACATGTGCCTGGGTTTGTGACTTAATTTTTTTTTTTTTTTAGGGTAAGCTAAGCTTCCCTAAATGTTTTAACATTAGTAATATTGCCCAATAAACGATCACCTATAGTAGATCAAAGCCAGAGAAGAACTAATTTGTCTCAATGGGACCATAATATGGACAAGTCATGTGTTGCAGAAGCGCTGGACGTGGAGCTTGATAAAGCCTCTTGGGTTGTAGTCGACGGGTCAGATAAGATGAACGAGTCAAGCTTGAATGCCTTCATGGTTGATTTAACAATGGCGCTCTAGATGTAAAAATTGTCATGATCGAGGTTAATTGAGACAGATAGGAAGGATAAGCCCATATTTTGGGCGGTTGATGTAGTAGCCAGAGTGGCAGTGTTTGATGAATTGGATGCTATTGTCAATTTGTTGAGCGGTCGGGTAGTGGATCAACTTTGGATCGAAGAGGGAACCCGATTGGATATTTTAGAGCTCTAATATCATATGACAATATAATCTTTGGATGATGTTTTCATTAGTTTCAGATTATTGTTTATAATACAACTCTAGCTAACCTCCTAGTCATACAATTTATGGATAAAACCATATCCTAAAGACTAGGGATAACACCTACTCATTCAAACTATTTCAAAAATGCATCACATGACTAATTACAATTTGATATCCTAACAAAGACTATCATAGCAAAAAATTGCCTACTCATTGGTACATCATAGTGTACACATCAATTCAATTGTGTTTATTATAGTCTTATGCATATTTTTGTTTTTAGTAGTAATTATACATGTTTTATATCACTTTAATATGAATTTTTTGCAGCTTTGCTTTTCAAAGCCCGTCATTTGAAATCTCTCAAGTCAAAACATTTTGTTGACAAATCTATGGCAGTCACTTGTCATCTTTTTTGTATACCATACCATAGACTAGGTGTGAACCTATAAGAAAAACAGTACACCCTCCTACAATTGTTCTCACCATGGTCATAATACATGTCAATATGACTTCATTATCTCTTTTTGAGAGGCTCTTTGTTAAATATATCAATATGAAGTTTCCAATATTTTGAGCATGAAGCAAAATTTTGATTTAGGTATATTCAGGGCTTATAATTTTAACCACCATTTTATATGTTTTCTCTGTTTTAACACACATTGATCGCATGGAGATGTCTTCATACCACTCCATAGGTCTCTTTGAGATTCTACATCACTTCCATTGTTGACTTTGCAAGCATAAACCCAATTATTTACCAACAATTTTCGTGTCAAATCTTAATTATGATATTGTACTCCCTATAATAGTTTCACAATGTGATGCATGAGCTTAATACTCCAATAGAATGCACAACTATGAACATGTTTATTGTTTCTGTATGGGTGCTTAGATTCCCTAAATTGATTCGAAAATCCTGACAACAAATCAGAATATTTTGTAAGAATTAATCTATGATTTTAAGGAGACTGTCAGCTATTAGTAAACAGTTTTCTTTCCTATTTTAGGTCTAGATTTTGTGTATATATTCAGCTATTAATAAACAGTTTTCTTTCCTATTTTAGGTCTAGATTTTGTGTATATATTGCTTCTTATTATTGTATATATCTAATACTAGTATATCACCCGTGCGATGCACGACAGTTATTTTCCATAACAGTGATTTTAAAATATTTTGAGAGTATATTATTTATAATATTTAAATAAAAAAAGTATTATATAAACAATATTTTATTACTCATTAATATGGAAAAAAATAATAGCATAGCTAATCTATATTTTGAAACACCTCTTTGAAGACCACGTTTCTGGTCGAATTGGTTGACACACTATCATATCACAAATCAACATTTTCAATCTCGTACAATTTGTAACTTTAGACATTGCAACATAAAGTTGTCCATAACTAAAAACTAATTTTTTCAGATATAATCTCATGTGGGAGAGAGATTGGCCTTGACTCTTATTGATAATCATAGCATAAGAGACAATTAGCGGATACTAACTTCATTGGAACTTAAAAGGCAATCTTGGATCTGACGGAGTTAAAGTCATTATTGTAATGAAAACTTAATTCCTTGCATTGTGACATGAGGTAACGTTGGCTTCCAAAATATGATTTCTAAGTAGTCCCATTACACAACCTAGTAGAATGATCCATATTTCTCAATAACATAACGAGAATACCAACCTTCAACTTTAGCTCATGATTAGGCACTCGGAACATTTGTTATCACTCAAAAATTTTGGAGTTTGAATATCTGATAATAAATCAATAATAGAATCTGATATGCAAGTTGCATCAGAACTTAAGCTTATCCTTTGTCTAGAACCCTATCAAGGTGCTAGAATCTGAGGTGGGCTTTGGTTCCTTTAGAATACTATGAAAGGAGCCTATAGAGGATCTTTAGTTTGTGATTACTAATAAAATGAAATTTGTTGCACTTATTCTATTATAAATAAAAATAATACACTTGATCTGTAATTTTTTCTAAATTTAGAAACATATGCCAAATTATTTTTGACAAATAGATTATAAACGTTTATTTATATTATCTCAACAACAATAATTAAGTAAAAGTTGCAAAAGGTTAATCTATTCTAGCAAAAATTTTCCATTTGACTTTAATTTGTTTTTTTTTTTCATCATATTCTATAAATCATAAAGGAATTAAAAATAAGCACAATCAACAATAGAAAAAAAGAGAAAAAAAATTATTAATCCATACATGTATAATGAATGATCCGTAATTTTTTCTAAATTTGGAAACATGTGCCCAATTATTTTGATAGATAGATTATAAACGTTTATTTATATTATCTCAGCAACAATGATTAAATGAAAGCTGCAAAAAGTTAATCTTTTCTAGCAAAATTATTCCAATTGAAATTTGTTTTCTTTTCTTCATATTATATAAATCATAAAGGACTTAAAAATAAGCACAATCAACAGAAGAAAACATATATATATATATATATATTAATGCATCCTTCTTGTTGAAAAATGAATTAAAGAAAAAAAAAAAAGAAAACAAAACATACCTCTTGTTGAAAATATATATATATATATATATATATATTTTGCCCTTTTTTCTTCTCTAAAGAAAAAAGGGCAAAATAGTTGAACAACTTTATTCCATAAAACCAATGTGTGTTAATCACAATTTGCATTATAAAATAATTTAAAATTTACCTTCATTTTCAATTGCATCATCCCTTATAACATCAGATTTTGCAAAATAATCAGAACCTTACAGAGAAATGAAATAACTTGAGTCGATCATATATTCAACAAATAGAAATTGGACACATGTTATTAAAAAATATAAACCTGATCTTACATGTGATATCAGATACTTATTATTATTTAAAGTGTCATTTTATTCCTTCGAATCTCTTGATGAATGGTCATCAAAAACATCGTTGGAAGTTAGATTGGAACTTCTTGTTATGAATCCATTATCCAATCTATGCCTCCCAAAACCCAAAATATTCATTGCTATATATGGTTTATTGCCCGAATATTGTGTATGTATGTTGTAAGAAGTACCAGAATTAATGACAGTTGAAGAACTTGTTCCCAGCCTTTGCGAAACTGACAAAAAATTTAGAATTCATACCATTTGTGATATCACCTAAAGGTATTCTTGAGCAACACTTAGAACTTTTTATAAAAGATTGGCTAGGGTGAAGAACATGTGTGTTAGCTAAAGTAGATTCTGAAATCTTAAAAACTGT
The DNA here is from genome assembly GCA_036245055.1 of Diospyros kaki. NCBI lineage: Eukaryota > Viridiplantae > Streptophyta > Magnoliopsida > Ericales > Ebenaceae > Diospyros > Diospyros kaki. The sequence goes on from BSEG01000010.1 coordinate 843,583, forward strand.
TAAATAGAATAACATTAATATGTACACATATAAACAGAGCCGAGTCAACTATAAGGTCAGATAGACGGCTGCTACCTAAGGCCCTTAATTGTGAAAGACTTCACTTTCAAAATTTTATAATATTTTTTATTTTTTTAATAATAAATACTTTATTAAAAATTAAATACAAAAAACTAATTTAATATTTCCTTCCCATGTTCTCTGTCCAATTTTGTATCGTTGTTCTGCCCAATTTTACAGTGTATTAATATTTCTCAATTCTTAAATTCACCGATTAAACCCACTGTTGACTTCTTCTTTTTTTTTTCTCTCTCTCTCTCTCTCACTCACAGACTCTCATAATCCCAATTAAACCAACTTTTCTTTTTTTTCTCTCTCTCTCTTTGCAATTTGGGTCATTGGCTCATTGTATGTTCTTCTTCTTCTTCTTCTTTACTTCTTCAGTTCCCTTCTTTTTCTCATTTCTCAGTTCCCCCCTCTCTCTCTCTTTAGCGCACGTGCTTGCTTACTTCAAAGTTTAGGCTTCAAACTCAGTTTTCACAAACTCACAATGCGATTTGTAGCCTGGCTTCATACCTTCAACTTCAATCTTCAGGCTTCGCTGCTTCGACAGACTGCAGACAACAATATTTGTGTTCGTTAACTTTGATTTTTTTTACTTTAACTTTTATTTTTTGGTGTATAACATATGTTATTTTTTAGGTTTTTGCATTCTTGTGTAGGTATTTTTCTGGGTTTAATTTGTTGATTGTTGTGTTGTGATTATTGATTAACAACTAAGTTAGTTGTTTTTCTTTTATTTTTGCTACTTTTCAACCAACATGTATCTCCAATCATTTTTATTTAGCATAGATGATTTGAGATAAAGTCTAATATAAATTTATAATACATTTTTCATGGGTCTAATGTAAATTTAAAAAAAAAAATCATTAGGTTATTTTTAATATTTAATTAAATTACTCATCTAATTTATAAGTAATAATTGTAATGATTGAATTAATGTAGGTCTACCAATAATATTTTTTTACCCATACTATGAATTTGATGTTAAATACAAATTTAGTAAAATTAAACAATGTTTTCAATTTTTATTTTTTAAAAAATTAATAAATAAAAATAAAAAATGATATCAATTATGTAATTGATTGAAATAAAAAATTAATAAATTTTGTACTGGATTGAACTTCAACTTTTTTTTTAATTTAATGAAATGATGACATTTTCTTGAAAAAATATGTATTATTTATTCTTTTATAAAAAAATTAATACTTTTGAAAAAGCCTCAAATTTTTTTTTTCCGCCTAGAGCCCCCAAATTGGTTGAGCCAACTCTGTATATAAATATATATATTTATATTTATTTATAAATAGAAATTGCGTATTATATTAAAAAATATTGCTTGACATTTTACTCTTTAGCATTTGCAGAAGCTTAATCCGATCGATAAACAATTAAGGAAAAAAAAAACATGACATGCATATTATAGAACATGGTGACACAATCAACAACATGACTATCCTAAGGAACAGAATATATATCAACAAAAAATAAAAAAAGTTCTATAAGTTTCTTACCCTCTAGCTCAACTTCATGTGCTTGATTTACCCTTCTAAATGCATATACTGTAAATATAAACACACACAAACATTTTAGCATACAATACTATAATAAATACATTAAAAAAATAATAATAATATAATATTAAAAGGAAATCTTACATTCTGTTTGACTTGATGATGATCTTTGATGTTTTTCTGATATGGTTGGTGTGCTACTTCTTCTTACTTTGTTTATGTTTGGCGTGGTATCCATAAGTTTTTTTTTTTGTTACTTCGACACTTAGCTATTCCAATAGATGAAATTTCACGACGACAATCATGTAAAATGAGTTTAACAGAAATTGCATGCATAATTGTGCATAGTTCTGAAAATTTTTATCTTGAATATGGCTGACATTGGTTATTTCAAGAGTTTAACAACTCATAGAGCACCATATATTTAATGTTGAAATTAATCAAAGTTATTTTCTCGATTCCAAAATTGTTTCTTTATTTAATGTTGTTATAGGAAAATGTGGAATTTATTTTCCCAATACTAATTAATAATCTTGGAAAAATATTGGTATTGTTAATGATTTTTCGTCTAATAATGTTGTTACCGTTAACCTTTTTTAAGATTACTCAATTTTAACAGCCCGTTGATTATTTAACGTTCTCAGCCTATCCTTTGTCTAGAATCCTTTTGAGGTGCTAGAATGAGGTAGGCTTTGAATCATATGAATTTAATTTTTTAATTATCATATCTAATTTATTAGTTCGATTGACTTTTTTATTTAATTTATCAATAAATCATATCCTTTGATAATATCACAGAAATTTGTGTTTTCGTATGCTATCTTGCTTATAGATTTTCGTGTATTGATGTTATTTTTTTTAAAACTGCAACTTATTTAAATCCATTATAGAGAAACTAAAAAAAAAATTATGGGAAATTAAATCCATTATCATAAGACGGTTGCATTATTCCCCACAGTTTTTCGTGTATTAATGTTATTTTTTTTAATCTACAACTTATTTAAATCCATTATGGGAAACATAAAAAAGCTATGGAGAAATTAAATCCATTATTGGAAAACTCTTGCATTATTGCCTACTGTTGTGATGTTGTATTTTTTTTGAAACTACAAGTTATTTAAATCCATTGGGAAACCACAAAAAACTATAAAAAATTAAATCCATTATCATAGTACGACTGCATTATTCTTCTCTCTTGGAATTTTGATGACTCATCAATTGGAGATGGCTCATTAAATTCTTGATAATAAATGCTTATTTGTATGTAGTGAAGACGTTTTGAAGGAATTATAATTAGGACAATGCTATATGTACATAGAGATTTATATACAACATTATACACATGGTAAAATAATGAAAATATCGATCTCTCAAATCACTTCTATGAAACGCTCCAGTCTTGAGAAACACACCATCGTCGTTGCCCCCACTCGCACCACTGCTCACATTGTCGTCGCCCCTACCCGTACCCTAGCTTGCACTGTCACCCCCACCCCTCAGCCACAGTTGCCAGTCGCACCTACCGTCACCCTTACCCACCACCGTCGCTGACATTTCTGGGTAATTCTCAGTCGTAGATCAAACAATTTTTGCAGCCACAGATGAAGCCTGATATGACTTCATTGCCCAATTGAACTTTGTCGGGGGAGTAAGTCTCCATTAGACTTTGTTGGTTTCGTGAAGGATTGAGCTTAGGAACATATAGTAGAATAGATAGTAAAGGAAGAAAATTAGATAGAGGTAAAAGAATTTTAGCTGAAACTTGAAAGCATAAAACGGAAGAAGATCACCACACTTATTAAGTTCAATAGATTGTTTAAATATATAAGCCATCTGATGAGAATGTAAAATCTCATATTTTACTCCCTTAATATTTAGTCTTTTATATTTATTTGATGTCTAAATGTATTCATTATTCTTATATTTTGATTTAGGAAGTAAAATGAGGCATTAAATGAAAAACGTAGTTAATTGCGTTTTTTTTGGACAGTTTTAACACTATTCCGTAATTTAGGCATAACTCTCTCGTAAGAGCTCCGATTGAGATGATTCAAGATGCTACTGAAAGCCAAGAAAACGATTTACAACTTTTATATTTTGAGTTTTCAAAGATTCTGTTTTCATCAAGGTCAAAATCTGGGTTAAAGTTTCTGTAATTACATAGTTGGAAAAGAAATTCATGAATAAGGGGCCATGCGCATGCTTTATATATTAATTATGGAAGCCCAATTGGAAAGCAGCATCCGTGAGAACTTAAAATCCAAGAAGCAGCTGAATATATCATGGAGAAATTGGGAGTCCACATATTTATTATATTATAAAGTGGAAAGGTTAATTGGAAGAA